>CAUYQG010257931.1:63-60870 GCA_963574415.1 Tarsius wallacei
TTTATTTTAGAGCTGTGGGGTAAATGTAAGGATTTGCTATATAAGTAAATTGCATGCAGGTGAGGTTTGGGCTTCAAGAAAGCTGTCTCTCCCCCTGGTAGTGGACATGGTCCCCAATGGGTAGTTGTGTGCCCCATATCACCCTCCCTCCCAAACTAGTAGTAGCCAGCATCAATCGTTCCAGCCTTTGTGAGAGCTGTCTTTCTTAAGAAGGAGGTTACAACCTACAAGTGAGAAGTGTCGCCGGCTGTTAAAAACTGAAAGCAGCCGGGCTCGGCGGCTCAGCCTGTAATCCCGCGCCTTGGGAGGCTGAGGTGAGTGGATTGCCTGAGCCCGCGGGTTCGAGACCCGCCTGGGCAACTTGGCGAGACCTCATCTCTACAATAAATCAAAAATGAGCCGGGCGTGGTAGTGCGCACCTGTAGTTCCAGCTACTCGGAAGGCTGAGGCGGAAGGATCGCCCGAGCCCAACAGGTCGAGGCTGTTGTGGCCGGGAGCGGCCACTGCACTCCAGTCTGGGCGACTCAGTGAGACCCCGACTCAAAAAAAAAAAAAAAAAAACTGAAAGCAGACACTTTGAAGACAGGAAGGTGAACAGAAATTTATGCTGAATAGGTTGACTAAGTATACATATTTTCAACAGGTTATAGGAGGAGCTATGAATATTCTCAAGGGGGGTTCCTAATACATGCATACTGAACAAAATGTATGTTACATACAACCTATATTCACTTTGGGGTAAGACTTAACATTAAAATGCAGTAAAATTAGGCTCTATAAGTCAAAAGGTGAAGCGGGGACATGAAGGCACCCAAGTGCGCAGCCTCTGTAAGCCAGCCAGAGCCAGTCCATGGTCGGTGTCTCTTGTCCAATCAAAGTGTAGTTATGGCTGGTGGAACAGGGTCAGTCAGTGTCTGGCAGCTGGTGAGTTGCAACTGTTTTAATATGCTTTAATATGCTTATCTCAAACCAGTGCTCATTGAGCTGCTAGAGAAAAAAATAAATAAATAAACCTTGTAGCAGTTAGGGCATAGTTTATTCTTTAAGTGTGGATGTGCATGATTTAACCCTTCCCTGGCATAGCCTTAGGTCTTGTTTATAATTTGGTATCTTATTGCCACAAAGAGTCCCTTTTATCAGAATTATGATCTCTGTTTTAATAACCATCACTGAAACCACAGTTTCATGACTCAAGGAGCCTACAGAGAAGTATTGTGATTAGACCATATACCCTAGAGACAGACTGCCTGGGTTTTAATTTGCCAGGTATTAGCTTAGTGACTTGATGTGAGACACTTAAATTACCTGTGCCTTAGTTTCTTTGCCTGTCAAGTGAAACTGTTTAATCATTGTGAGAATTAAACAGGTTCACAAATGTTTGAAGTCACATCTGGCATATAGAGGTCAAGGATAGCTACTTTCAATTTTTTTAATTGACAAACATACATTGCATATATTTATGGCATACATGATGTTTTGAAATATGTATACATTGTGAAATAGATAAATCAAGCTAATTAACATATGCATTACTTCACACACTTATCATTTGTTATGATAAGAACACCTAAAATCTACTTTCAGAGATTTTCAAGTATACAATAAATTATTTTTAAAATACTGTAGCCCCCATTACAACAGACCCATTGAACTTATTCCTCCTGTATGACTGAAATTTTGTATCTTTTGTCCAACATCTCCCAATCTCCTCCCCCTCCCCCACAAGCCTCTGGTAACCACATTTCTGCTCTCTGCTTTTATAAGTCCAATGTTTTTAGGTTCCACAAACACATGAGCTCATGTGGTATTTGTCTTTCTATTCCTGGTTTATTGCACCTAATACAAAGTCTTCTAGGCTCACCTATGTTGACACAAATGGTAGGATTTACTTCTTTCTTAAGGCTGAATAGCATTCCATTGTGTATATATGCCACATTTTTTTATCCATTTGTCTAATTGATGAACATTTAGGTTAATTCCATATCTTGACTATTGTGAATAATGCTGCAATAAGCATTGGAATACAGATATCTCTTTGGCATACTGACTCCATTTCCTTTAAATATATACCCAGTAGTGGGATTGCTGGATCATATGGTAGTTCTATTTTTAGTTGTTTGAGCAACCTCCTTACTGTTTTCCATAACATCTGTACTAGTTTACATTCCCAAAAACAGTATGAAAGAGCTCCCTTTTCTCCACATTCCCACCAAAAGCTGTTATCTTTTGTCTTTTTGATAACAGCCATCCCAACAAGTGTGAGATGATATCTCATTGTGGTTTTAATTTGCATATTCCTGATGATTAGTGACCTTGAGCATTTTTTTAAATATACCTGTTGGCCATTTGTATATCTTCATTTGAGAAATGTCCATCCAAGTCCTTTGCCTATTTTTTAATCAAGTTATTTGGAGATTTTGAAATTTAGTTGTCTGAGTTGCTTAAACACTTTGAATATTAACCCCTTAGCAGATACAAAGTTTTCAAATATTTTCTCCCATTCTGTGGATTATCTCTTCATTCTGATAACTGTTTGCTGTGCAGAACCTTTTTAGTTTAATATAGCCCCATTTGTCTATTTTTGCTTTTGTTACCTGTGCTTTTAGGATCTTATCCAAAAACTCCTCGCCCAGATCAGCATCATGGAAATCTTCCTGTACATTTCCCCATGTTACCAGATTTTCCCCTGGTAGTTTTACAGTTCACGCACCTCTTTAAGACCAGTACCTGGCACATAAGGCCCCAATACACTGTTGAATGAACCAATTCTGTGATTTTTACATTGCAATTTAACTATAATAAGTGACATATCCTGGACCCACACCACTCTCTTATGGGGAAACATAAAGACTTCAGGAGAGTCGATTTAACTATACTCAAGAGTTTGTGTTCAGCTCCTGTTGCAGCCCCCATCACTGTGTCTCTCACAGCACAGAAGTACAAAGCAGAGTCGCTCCCAAGGGCAGATGATTTCTTCAGGTGGAAAGAGGTTTGGCTCTTATTAAATTCAGCCTCAAAACCGTAGCTACCTTTAACCAGATTGTCTCCTGTGAGGTACTTCAGAAGGAACTGAAGGCCTTGGTTGGGATATTGGACATACCAAAAGAGATAAGGGGTCCCAGAAAACGAATAGGTGCATTTCACAGTCAGGGGATCTCCTTCAGCAACTGTCACCTGATCTTCAGGCTGAGTCACCGACTGAGCTCTTAGTCCACCTGTAAATTAATCAATGCTGCATCAGTGAAACTGCAGAAGAGAACGTAAGGGGGTCATACAAGTGAAAAAATGGGAAGAGGCCATTACTCACTCAATGTAAAGAGAATCGCAAGCGTCGAGATGGGTGCAGAAGCCATGGTTCCAGAAGAGCTCTCCAGGGGCTCTTTTCCAGCCCACCTCTGCTAGAGATATGGCCCCAACCCCAAAGAGTGGCTCCTGAAGAGGAACCAACACCCTTGAGTCAGCACAGTGCTTTTAGAAATGTCTCTTCCTCAGGGACCTGGCGCTTCCTGACACCTGTATCTTCGCTCTGTTGAGTGCCTTCTTGGTTCAGCTCCTCAAAGGTCTGTGGGGAGCAAGACTGCCTTCTCCGGTACCCAGGACAGACCTTGCCCTGCAGTGCCCCCTAGAGCCCACACACAGGACCAGTGACTTTACGATAAAGTAGCCGGTGCTTTCTGGTTAATCACTAGACCAATCTCTGGGTGTTTAACATTTTCCATAAAAGACATAGAGGAGAAATTTGGTGTTCAAAGGAGAAGGAACAGAAGTTTCTTAATAAAAGCAGAAAAGAGGCATGCTGAGTAGATCAAGCCTTAAGTGGTCTATATTCTCTTAAGATCAAGTAGAAAAAAGAGAAATAGGATTTTTAATAGTTTGGAAAAATAAATAGGACAAGAAAGAGAGAGTATAGTTCTGCGTGAAGAAGGAGAGAAAAATAAAAATGAGAGATAATAAAAAGCAAAATAGGAGAAAACAGTAAGGCAAGAGAAGATAAATGGCAAAAGAAAATGCAAATCCTGGACTTCTCTTTAGACATAATGTAGAGTTGGTTTCTGTGTAAACCTCTTTGATCAATCAATAATTCAGATAGGATTTTTTCTAGGTTTGGCTTATTGGAAGCCCATCCCATAATGCTCTTTGGTTAAAGATTCATACAAAAAGGGAAGGGAGGAAAGAGGGGGGCTGGAGTTCAGAAACTATGTAGGGAGCAGATGTGCACTATCTGGAAAATGGGCCACCTGTGACCCAATCCCCACCACTACACAATCTGTTCATGTAACAAATATGCATGTGTACCCCCGAATCTAGATTTTAAAAAGTAAAAAATAAAAATAAAAAATATTCGCACAAAAATAACCTTGAGCCTTGTCTTTAAATATTTTTAGAAAGAGAAAAGTAAGAGGTGTTATAAATACTCCTGACCCATTTGTCCTACTAAACAGTAGACATAAAGCAAAAAAAAAATCTGTGAAAGGATTGAAATAGATACTTTCTACATGCACAGGCTACTTAAAACAGACTTCAAATAAAGTACATATTCAGCAAAAATCTATGGTTAACTAAGCTTGAAGTTTATTATGATGATAAAGGGCTCATCTTAAAGGGAGGACAGGTTAAAGTTTTGTTCCATGAAATGCCACAATAGAGCAGAGTGATTACTCAATAGATTCAAAGTCAAAGGAAAAAAAACAAGTATCAATACAAAGAAGTTTTTGCTCCAAATTTGCTTTCTTTTTCCTTTAAATAGTGTCCACCATATAGCTTAAGGAGAGAATGAAAACTCTATTTACTCTGAATCAGAAAAAAAGGTGAACATGACTCTTTCTGAAAGCTTTGCGGAAGATCTCATCCTTTAATATTTGAAACTTTAGCTATATGATAATGTCTTCTTTTGGAATTGGTAACTTATCTTGAAACAATAATATTCAAGTCCCAAAGAAGCCTATGATGAATGGGAACATATAATAAAATTTTTCTCTCTCTGCCTCAAGTCTAAGAAAAATGAGTGATAGTGTTACTTCTAAACCATCAACACTCAAAGATCATCCACCTTCTTCTACACTTCCTGCTCATTTCTATGTCAGGACAGGCTTGTATGCAGATAAGTTGATAAAAAGTTAACTGTTTTTCTTATCAGCTTACCATATGCACCAGTCTGGACCACATTTTGACTATTCTTCCCAATTCTTTGCTCTCTATTGGAAGAACCATGAAGTTCATAGGACGTCTTCATGAACTATTTTTTCAAACCATTGTAAACTGGGTGCAGAGATGTCAGTTTAGAGATCAGTCAAATGTGAGATGTGTGGGTCAATGGGGAATATTCTCAAAATACTGCAAGTGAATGTCTCTGTTCTCCTCAGGGTAACTCCCTTCACTCCTTATTTGATTACCACTGAGACATGCACATCACAACTTAAGGACAAAAACAGTGGCCCAGAACAATGTTAAGGAGCTCCAACCTGAGATTTCAGGTGTTTCTCTAAGGCTGCTTACTGCCTTCCCCAAAAAACTACTGAAAAATATCAGAACTCTAACCAGGCACAGTGGCCTATCCCTGTAACCATAGCTTCTTGGGAATATGAGGCAGGAATATCCCTTGAGACCAGGAGTTCAAGGCCAGCCTGGGCAACATAGCGAGACCTCAATTTCTTAAAAAAAAAAAAAAATCAGAGCTCTATAAATACCACTTATTTCCCCATAGATAACAAGAAATGACTCATGTAAACTAATGGAAAAGCCTTTACAAACATTAGACTCTGAAATATAGATTATATTAATTTTAGACGTATAAAGAAAAATCAGCACAAAATTAAGTTGTAAAGCAAAGATGGAAATCAGTGCTTTTGTAAGAAACTTTGACTAAGAATACATTCCAACTAAGCAAATCATACTTTTTCACATAATTTAGCAACTCTTAAAAGAAGGAGGGGCCACGTGTGATGGTTCGTACCGGTAACCTCAGCAATTTGGGAGGCCAGAGTGGGAGAATTGCTTGAACCTAGGAGTTTGAGACCAGCCTAGGCAACATAGCGAGACCTCATCTCTACAATAAACCAAAAAATTCACCTGGTGTGCTTGCACGTATCTGTAGTCTCAGCTACTCAGGAGGCTGATGCAGAAGGATTGCCTATGCCCAGGAGGTCAAAGCTGCAGTGAGCTGTGATCGTGCCACTATTCTCCAGCCTGGATGACAGAGTGAGACCCTGATTCAAAAAATAGATAAATAGAAATAATCTAAAAAAAAAAAGAAAGGAGGAAATCTGTGATCTGACCTTCCATCCTTCTACCACCGAATAAAGGAAACCAAAAACCGATGGCCATCCATTCTGTGGACTGAAGAGCCATGCCTGATTTCTCTGGGTTTAATAGATTTACCTTCCCTCGCCTTGATTCAGTTTTCTTGTTGTTTTCTTATAGTCTAAAAGTTGATTAAGCCACATCTGAAGTGTTCTGTTAAGTTCTTGGAATCCCATGTTAAGAAAAATATAAGCCTACTGGAGACTGTTCAAGATATAAAATAAAGAAGGTACTCAAGATTGTGGCATATATAATAAATGGTTAGACAGCTTATAAATATTTAATATGGGAAAAAAATTGCTCAGTGGAAATGTTAGGTGTAGTTCAAAATATATAAAGGAGGAATGTGAGCTGTTTTAGGTTCCCAAAAGTACAGAAGCCATAGGAACACAAATATTGTCTCAACATAATGAAAAGTTGCTTTTCCACAAGGAATGATAACTCACACCTGTGGTCCAAGAAACTCAGGAGGCTGAGGCAAGATCTCTTGAGCTCAGAAGTTTAAACCTATAATGAACTATGATCGTGCCATAACATTCCAAACTGGTAACAGAGCAAGACCCCATCTCTTTAAAATACGATAATAATAATTGCTTTTCAATTCACAGCTGCCTGCAATTTAATGGACAGTAGGAACAACGAGACCCTTATTGCAAGAAGCTGTTGAGTAAATACTGGTAAGTCCCTTGGTGTTGACGCTGTTGAGAGAATCCAAGCATCCCATGGGCAGATGGTCTAGGTTGCCTTGTAGTACTTTGCCTCCTGAGATTCTTTACTTCTTTTTAATTTGATGTCTTTCTGACTTAAAGAAAATCTGAAGGTGGGTGTTTTGTTTTGTTTTAATAAGACAGGAGCAAACAAAAACACATGTAATTGGCAAATGATATGTTCCCAATAAATATTTGTCAAATGATTGAAACTTTAAATAAGTAGGCAGAAGTCTATGCAATAAAAGGCCATTTTACATGCTGGACCTCAATTAACTAAGTGCTCTGTGTCCCTCCATTCACCATGAATGAATTGCCCTCTGCGAAGAAGGCCCCTCTTCAAGGGATTTACTCAGGAACTGCCTTGTCATCCTAATAATTCCAGGACAAAACCCTGTGAGTCCGTTGATCCTCACAAATTACTATTGAGTATCTGTTCAATGTAAGATACCATTGGCATTGAGAAATAGACAGAGGAACAAGACAGTCCTTGCCCTCAAAAAATTTATCATCCACTGTGGTTGATGGAACACTTATCCTAAGGGGTAAACTATTAACAATCTAAGGGAAAATGCACAAGAATTGTAGCTGTCGAAAAATAATATTTCATCCAAATGAGAAAAATAAAGGATCCCACAACGCTTAAAGATTTTAGCCAACTCGTTAAAAGCAGAGTTAGCCTAGTTCATGTAGTAGAAGGGGCAAGGATGTGCTACACAAGATGACCCCTTTGAGTGGAAGAAGAAAATCATAACTATGAGTATTTGTATTGATCTCAGCCTATTCTAATTTCTATTTTTGTCTGTTACATACATGATCACAACTATGAGCATATAAAGAGGCATATGCTGGAGGAATAACATATTTTACTCATCGTAGTACACAATCAAAAACCTTAGGGGTCATAATAACACAGAGAAGGAATAGATTCCTCAGCAGGGGATTGAGGAGTTGAGCTAGAATCTGAATAAAGGGAGAAAGAGGGCATTTCAGGGGAAAAAACGATTTGATATAAGCAACACAGGAAACAATCCCAGTAGATCTTAAAAGTTAGAAAGTAAACTTATTTGATGACCCCAAGGGATCAGGGATTGTGGCAGCAGAAATAAAGCAGAAAAATTCCATTGGGTCCATAATGTGACAGCTTTGCTGAGCAGAGGGCACCTCTATTTAGGTTTGTTGTTTTTTGTTTTCTTTCACCGACATGATATTACAAAGCCCTGAAAGACTTTATTCATGGAATAATATGATTGCAGATACATTTTTAGATAATCTGGTAAGAGTGTAGGGTAGCAGGAGAGAAATGGCTAAAACAAGATTATCTCTGGAGAAAAATCCATTATCTGTGGTTAAATATACTAGAACAGTGATCATGGCAAAAGATACTACAGATGAATTTGTGGGTGTTTTGTGTATTTTTTAAATCTCCTTTTTTTTATTTTAAAGATGGATACAACTCAGGGTACAAATTGTCATTGTACAGGTAAAGTTTGGTTCTCACTTTGGTCCCCACTTCACCTGTTTTGAGATCAGGTACCCTTATTGGTGAAGTGTGCTCCCCCCGTGGCAGTTTTACACTACTGCCAATCGCCTTCTTGTAGTATTATGATAATTGTTCAGGGTCCACTGATGAGTGAATCTCCTATTTTATTGTTCAAATGTCCAAAACTGAGTCCAAAGGGAACTTACTCACTAATGAGAGGTCAAGTGACAGCATCTTCCCTTTATGCAGTTTAAGGTAGTATTATCTCTTTTACCACAATCATTATCATTTTCTATATTTCCAAGAAAGCAGTTTTAAATCTTCTATAAGGAGTATAATTTCAATCCACAAAACCAGATGCTCAAGAAGGGCGAGTGGAAAGTTTATTTTTTCATAACTACATTTAATATTTTTTTTTGAGACAGTGTCCTACTCTATTGCCCAGGTTGCCTCAAACTCCTGGGCTCAACTGATCCTTTGACCTCAGCCTCCTGAGTAGCTAAGACTGCAAGTGTGTATCATGCTTGGCTTTTTTTCCTTTTTCTTTTCTTCTTTTTTTTTCCTTGGAGAGACGAGGGGCTTCTCTTTGTTGCCCAGGCTGGTCTCAAACTCCTGACCCCAAGCAATCCTCCTGCATCAGCCTCCCAAAGTGCTGAGATTAAAATCATGAGCTACTGTACCTGGCTTAATTTCTATTTAAAGAGCTATTCTACCAGGTGTCAAAAACCAAATCTCAGTCAAATCAGGGTTCTCCTAACTTTTCCTGAGATTGTTGCCTAATTTCTAGGCAATTTTCATAGTTCTAAGGCATTACAGAGAAAGGAAATGTAATCTGGACCCTGAGATCATTGTCCATCCATACAGCATATGCTGAATGTTTTACTCACATCTGACTTTCAATCTGTTCACATACTTTGTTGCTGTGTTTTTGTCCCAACTATAACATTACTTCTCTCAAACCTTGAAAAATACTACATTTGTAAAATATATTGAACACAAATATTTCTATGCCATGTAACTATTAACTAGGGCCAACAGTTTAATTTTTTTTTAAACACCAAGTATCCCAGTTCTAAAGAGAGCTTCTAATTGTTGAGGCCAAATAAATTCTCCCAGGGATTACTATAAAATGTCAGAACTGACCCTACTAAAATCAAGCTCCTCCACATCGCTTTAGCTACCCTAGAGTTCTATGTAAAGGGAGAACTGGGGAAAGGAAAAGAAAGAAGTGGAAGTGGGAGGGAAAGAAAAAGAGATTGGAATTTTTAGCCTTGGGAGGGCAAGTTTCATGGTGAAATAACTGGGGATTATTCACCAACCCAAAGCCAATGTGGAGTGATGGATTACCTACAGGAAAATTATCCACAGATAAGGAGAAGGGTGTGCCTGCAAGTACCTCAGAATGTGACCTTATTTAGTGATATTTAGGATAGTGATGTTTAAAGCATCAGTTGAGTGTGTGAGCCATGGGACCTGGGCCCACCAGAGTGCTGCTATAGTGTCGCCTAATGAACTGGCCCCAACTGGTCACTTCATTGGTCACTTTGTTTTCTGTACTCCAGTTACCAGAGCTTCCAAGACATGGTTTTCAGTTATGCTCTCTTCTCTTACAACTCTTTCTGAAGTATAAACCTACTTGAATCCTGAAATTCAAAGCCTTTCAAAGTACTTTCCAGTACCATCTTCCCTTTATGTCTTACTACTGTCAGTGGAGCAAGACAGAGAGATCAAGGAGTTCTTAGAAGAGCTTCCAAGTACCCCATGGAGTATGGGACATTCTTTCACACAGAAATAACGTCCATCTCTGATCCAGAGATTTCAACAGCAAGAAGATCTGATGAAGCAGCCTTTTTTCAGTAAGAGGCAAGAGAACTATGGTATACTCATTGTACTAATTTCCTCGGGCTGTCACAACAAAGTACCAAACATCGGGTGTCTTAAAAAAAAACAGAAATATATTGTCTTACAGTTCTGGAAGCTAGAAATGTAAAGCCTAGTTTTGAGCAGTGCTGTGCTTTCTGACAGTTCTAAGAGAGAATCCTTTCTTGCTCTTCTAGCTTCTGGTGTTTGCCAGCAATTCTCGGTATTCCTTGACTTACAGATGCATCACTCCTGTCCCATGGCATTTATTAGCTATGCCTCTTCACAATGTATTCCCTCTGGACAAGTCTGTCTCTGTGTCCAAATATTCCCTTTTTATAAAGTCACCAGCTATATAGGATTACGGTCATCCTAATAACTTCATTTTAACTTTGTTACTACTATAAAGACTCTATTTCTGGCCAGGTTTGGGTTATGCCTGTAATCCTAGCACTTTGGGAGGCCAAGGGAAGAGGGTCACTTGAGACCACAAGTTGGAGCCCAGTCTGGGCAACACAGCGAGTCCTCATCTCTAAAAGATAAAAATAAAAAATTAGCTGGGTGCAGTGGCCTGCACCTGTAGTCCCAGCTACTCAGGAGGTTGAGGTGGGAAGATCCCTTGAGGCCAGGAGTTCAAGGCTGCAGGGAGCTATGATCATGCCACTGCACTCCAGCCTGGATGACAGAGCAAGACCCCCCCAGTTCAAAAAAAAAACTAAATAAGGTCACATTCTGAGGTACTGGTGGCTAGGACTTCAACATATCTTTTTTGGGTTAGGAGGAATGGAATATAATTCAACCCATAATACTAACCCTTGGAAGAAAATGTAAGCAACACAGAATCCCCAATTCCACCAGTTCTCTGTGGTGTCCTGATTTTAAGAAGGTGCAGAAGAGTAACCTAGGTAGATTTTGTGACCCCTTTGAAAAAGAACAAAAATGAGGTCAGAGGAAGCTGGGCCCATAGGAGCAAGGCAAGCCAAGTCCTACCTGGAGTTGAGATTTCAGATTTTTTCATGGAGCCAGTGGCAGACACAGAAACCCCTCTGAGGAGGTCCTCAGACAGATGAAGGGTTCAAGTGCACCTAGATACTGCCCCCAAGAAAACTTTACCATCAATACAGACATCCAGCAGTTGACAGAACAGACCAGTTCAGAGTCCTCAGACAGCTCCACACCACCTACATGGGCCTGTGAGGCCAGTTCTGCCCTCCGTATTTTCTCTCAGAATCCCTACAAGAGCTTTCAACTAGAAATTGTTTGTTTTGCTTTGTTTTAAAGGAAGTTAAAAATAAAATGGTCATCTTGATATAGACACAAATCCCCAGGACTGTGAGTAAAGGAAATTTTATTCTCTGACAGATGTTTCTCTCTTTGTCAATGTTGAACTGGGAGTTTCATGATGTTATACCTTTAAGACGGAGATTTCACTGCTGCTCTCTTCTTTGTAATAAAAATACAAGTGTATTGTCTTCTTTATTTCACTGTTTCCATTTTCCCCTTTGGATAATAATGACTTTACTGTGCTCCATGTGAGCTAGAAAAAAATCTGGTAGGAAGACTAGTTGTTGACTAGTCTAGAATTAAAACATGACTGCAAAAGGTAGGGTTTTTAGCTGGGCATGGTAGCTCACACCTGTAATCCCAGCAATTTGGGAGGCCAAGGTGAAAAGATTGCTTGAGCCCAGGATTTTGAGACCAGCCTGGCTAACACAGTGAGACCTCGTCTTTACAAAAAATAAAAAAATTAACCAGGTATAGTGACACGCACCTATAGTTCCAGCTACTTGGAAGGCTAAGGCAGAAGGATTACCTGAGCAAAGGAGGTCAAGGCTGTGGTTAACCATAATCATGCCACTGTACTCCAGCCTGGGCAATAGACTGAGACCCCAACTCAAAAAAAAAATGAAATAAAAAGGATTTTTTAAATTTATTTATTTAATTTTTTTTATTTTAAAGATGTGAGGTACGATTCAGGGTTAGATATACAAATGTTCATTATGCAGGGACCCTTGTTGATGAGGTGTGCCCCACACCCCCAGTAGATTCCCACTACTGCCAGCCCGACTTCCCACTCCTGCAGTTTCCCACTACTGCCAGTCCCTTTCTTATAGTATTAGGATAATTGTTCACGGTGTGCTTATAAGTGAGAACATGTGATACACAGTTCTTTGTTTCTTGATAGATCACTAGTATTATAGTCCGTCCAGTTGCCGAGAAGTTCATAATTTTGTTCTTCTTTATGGCTGCATAACATTATATTGTGTATACATACCACATTTTTTTAACTTTCAATTTTTTTATTTTAAATATGTGGGGTACAATTCAGGGTTAGGTATACAAATGTCCATTATGCAGGTACCCTTGATGCTGATGAAGTGTGCCCCCTGTTCCCCAGGCAGACTCCCACTACTACCAATCCGGCTTCCCGGCCCCCCTCCCAGTAGTTTCCCGCTGAAAGTACTTGGGCGCCAGTAATAACTCCATACCCGTTGGGGACCAAGAGATTTATTAAAGTGGCGGCTACAGAGGTAGAGGGGGAGGGGGGGGGAGAGAGAGAGAGAGAGAGAGAGAGGGAGGGAGGGAGGGAGGGAGGGAGGGGGAGGGAGGGAGGGAGGGGCTGTATTTATTAGTTTAGCGAGGGCAGGAAGAGGTCATGCTAGCATCCTGTTGGGTAGAGCAGAGGGGAAATAGGGCGGGCCAAGATTATTATTGGAGGGTATTATAAGGCTGATTTGTCATAGGAGGAGATTGTTGGCTAGCAAGTTTGAACTTTGCGCACGCAAGAAATCCTATAGGGGGAAGCTGGAACTTAGGGCCATGTGGCCCGAGTGGTCGGCGCCATCTGGGGGGGGAGGGGGCTCTGACTGTTCCCTGTGCCCTTCAAATATGATGCTGTTTTTTGACATGAGATTGCTATAGTTGTCTTGAGATAGTACATGCTTTTATTTATTTATTTTTTGAGTTGGAGTCTCAGTCTGTCATCCAGGCTAGAGGGTAGTGGCATGCTCTCGGCCACTGCAACCTCGACCTGCTGGGCTCAGGCGATCCTTCCATCTCAGCCTTCCAAGTACAGGCACGTGCTACCATGCCCGGCTAATTTATTTATTTATTTATTGTAGAGATGAAGTCTCACCAAGTTGCCCAGGCTGGTCTCGAACCCACAGGCTCAGGCAGTTCTCTCACTTTGGTCTCCCAAAGTGCTGGGATTATGGGCATGAGCCACTATGCCTAGCCGATAGTACATGTTTTTAAAAAAATCTTACTAAGGGGTTAAAAACTCAAGACTCAGTGCTGAATTTTGTCACCTGAATTTTCAGCTTCTGTGGAGGTGATTGTATTGTTTTTTCTTTAAATTAATAGTTCTTTTCTAATATATATCCACCCTTGCGTTTCTGGACTTAGACAGGATAGTCTTTTTTTTTTTTTTTAGCATTGCTAGATCTGTTTACAAAAATTCTAGATAAAAATATGAGCATTTATGTTATTGATAAATGATAGTTGACCTGTACCTGATTGTTTATTTATTTAGAGGGCATAATCTTATGTTTTGGTATCAATGTTTAGCTAACTTTGTAAAAAAGAATATGGAATATTATGCACTATTCTTTGAATCTTTGGTAGAATTCTCCTGTGAAACTATCTGTAGGCTTGTGCTTTTTGGGAGGTTGTAACCCTTTGGCAACTTTCTCACTATTTTCTGGCATCACTGGCCTGGCTGAATTAGACATGTTTAGTCTTAAAGATCTCATCATTCTAAACAGAAATAAAGAAGACTCTGACAGGACTATTTTGTAGAATGAGCTTGGGTTCTGGGTGCTGACCACTGTTTGAAATATAAGTTGCCTGGGCCTCTCATTATTAGTGTTTCATCTGCAAAAATGGGAGTTACTCCTGCCTTGAGGTTTGCTATGAGAATGAAACAATGTATGGGATAGTTTCCAGCTGTGTTTGTTTCATTATTGGTATTTGGTAAATGTGAGATTTCATTCCATCCTATTTTTTACTTTGTTATTTATGGCTTTTCACAGTTTTTCAGATTGAAATATTTGTCATTGTTTTTTAGGTCTGCTTGAAACTCAACAATAATCAGAATTGAAGTCTTCATTCTACATTTTAACTTTGCCTCACAGTCTATACCTTCTCTATTGTTTTATGTGACTTAATGCCACAGAGACGTAACTAAATGCCTATTAGTCAGGGGTTTCAGATTCTCCCAAATCTTATATAATATGAAAAAGAAATAACTTATTTTGAAAATCTCCTTGGCACCCTTTGGTATGTGGTTTAAGTGCTCTTGTCTAGAGGGTAGGGTATGTAAAACCCATCTCTTTTCCTCCTCCAGTTGTGTTATAGAGTGCATGTTTGTATCTCCCCAGATTAGTATATTGAGCCCCTCTCCTCACTTAGTTGGTGGGGCCTTCTAGAGGTAATTAGGTTTAAATGAGGTCATGAGGCAGAGCCCTCATGGATGGGATTAGTGCCCTTATAAGAGTTTGGACCTTGATTCTCTCTTCTTTCTATCATGCAAGGATACAGTAAGAAGTCAGCAGTCTGCAGCTAGAAAAGAGGTCCTTACAAGAACCCAACCATTCTGGCACCCTGAGCTCAGATTTCCCATCTCCAGAACTGAGAGAAATAAGTATCTGTTGTTTATAAACCACCCCGTCTACAATAATGTGTTATAGTAGCCTGAACTAAAACTAAAAAGTTGTTTCAGTAATTTTCTCTTTTTATTGTCATGGGAAACTCAAATCTAAACAGAAAGTTACAGCTTAATCCTTTCCAGTGAAGATATTTCTGGATGCTCAGATAGCAGGGAAATTAATACTGCTGGGGCTTCGATGAACAGTCTTTATGGAAAGGGGTGAAGGTTGATGGCCAGGGACTGAAGTGTGCCACACATCTCAGCTAAAATGCTGAAATAATATTTTCTATAACATTGTACAGTCATATTTATATAAAAGTATTTGAGAGCCTACCATGTGCCACATAGTGCTGGGCAGTGGAAATACAAAGATGAGTGAGAATTGTGTTTACACTCTGAAACACAGAATAGTGCAGAAGATAGGTATGAACAGGTAATGGCAGGATCTTGTAATAAGAGGTGTGACAAAGTGCTGTAGGGTTAGGGAAGGAAAGATCCGTTAACTGTTGGGGGAGTTAGGAAAGCCTTCACATTGGGGGTGACATTTCACTTGTGTTTGTAGTATGAAGCATTTTACCAGGCAGAGAGAACAGCACATGCAAAAGCATGAAGGTGAGAGTAAGGTCTGGGATAGGGAAAGAGGCCTTTGTGTAGTAGTATAGTAATCCTTAAATATTATTGGCTAGATGGATGAATAAAAGAATGAATATTATATATGCATACCAGGCACTCTCATATATGACCTAGTGAAATAGAACTCTTCTTTTGGGAAAGTATATTCCAGATTTCAGCTTAAAAAGTAATCTTTAAAACACAGAGCTTTCTTACATTGGGAAAGGCATATTCTGAATCAAATATTAGCTTATCTTAGGAATTTTATCTTCTGGTTTGTTACACAAAGAACAGTGCATTTTCAGCCCTGTAATTAAGTAGGAACCAAAATGTATGACTCCCAGAAATGAAAAGTAAATAATCTAACACTCCTACTTATGTTCATCTGAAGGGAATTAGTGCTTGCTTTTTTGTTGTTTGTAAGCTACAAACACGCATATCCATTACATACACATACATATACCATAAGCAACACACATATACAGCATAGGCATGCACATACGCATACACACAGATAAAATGAGATTACATGTTTCCTTCTCTCCCCTTTCCATTTTCTGGGTAGATATGATCAGAAAAGTTTGATATCATTAATTAAGGCCATTAATGCAAAATGCTTTCAAAGGGATCTTAAAGTATTTTAATAGCAGTATAAGAGAAACAATTTAATGAAATAAACATAATAGGTTGTAATTTGTGTTTTAAGAATGAATGAATGCACACTTGTGATACTTTAGATTTTTTACACTGAAGTAGCTTTCAAAGAACGTCCATGTCATATTTTCTGACTGAAGTAGTAATGAATTCCATAAATATTTTTGCTGTGCGCAGTCTGCTGTCTGATATTTCCCTCCTAAATTGGTTAAAAATCTGTATTGCAAACGTGCTTATAATATAAGTCAATGTTCAGCACACACCTTCCCTGGTACTGTTGGCACAACACTGACATCTAGAGTCAGTTGTGGCTTATTTGTTCTAAGGTTTTCTGTTTAACCTTCTACTTTGGATTTTCTGTATTTTGACTTTCATATTTTTACTCTAGTCTCTATTCTCTTTAATTTTTTTCTTTAAATTTTTTTTCTTTTTTTTTTTTTTTTGCTTGTGTGTCTAGTCTCTATTCTCATTTTGTTGGTAGCATAATGTAAGTATTTTGCATACCCTGACAGGTAAATGTGCCCTACACCTTAGCCCCATTACAATTTCAGAGAAAGGAATTTTTGCTCTGAGGTACTTTTCAAAGTGAATTTCTCTGACTCAAGTGTTGGCACTTTGCTCCCTCCCAACTTAATTCTGATTGTTTCATCATGTCCACAACCCAGAAGGACGATTCTTTCACTCAAGATTTAGGCATGTGGTTGACTCTAAATCTGCAGGGTAACAGTCATCACACATCTTATATGTTGAGTGAAACAAACCTAGACTGCACGTTATAAAAGTTTTTGAAAATGTTAGACTGCTTAGAACTTTCTTGGCAAATTAAGAAAGTATTTTTCAGTTGCGTTTTTTTGAGTTTAGTATTTTGGTAATTACTATTAGTTATATTATAGTTTCCTTATACTTTGGCATCCTTTTTTTCAGCCAGTTGTCTTTACCTTTACCTTTTTTTTTTTTAAGGCCTCGTGAGTATACGTCCATTAACACTGCCATAGCTTCTTGAGTTCGATTTTCAGTGACTTAATTGAAAATTAAAATGTTCCTATGGTCTTTCATAGTTGGAAAGTGCGCTTCTGTTTTCATAAGTGTTGTCTTTCTCCTGCAATAGTAAATAAATAGCAAGCCATGTTTAAGGTTATGTAACCAACATAAAAGCCATGATGCCATCCTGCATTCTGGGTCTCAAGTACCCTTATAATCATCTACTATCCTCCCTACACATATTTAGAGTGGGATGTAGGAACTGAAAGTTGATTGTCTTCTTCAGATGCTATTGTCAAAACCCTGAATAGGAACTTACCAATTCTTACTTCCAGGCCTGCCTTCAGGCCACATAACCTTTTGTCTCTTTGCAGAATGCCCAGCCTCAGTAAGAAAAAGGTGTTAACAGACATTTATAATTATTCAGTGGGCCATCTTAGGTAATCAGACCACCCAGCATCTTTATATATTTTTATATACACTGAAGGATGGAATGACTATTTGGAGGATATTCTCTTTTTGGTAAAATTCTTTTTTAAAAACTGGATTAAAAACACTTAATATTAGTTTCCTGTTGCAGTTGTCCTCTTGGCTGCTGTTCAGGAGGAAAATATCTTTACTAGTATATGAATTCATATTATTTTGTATACATTTTAGTTTAAATCTGAGCTATCTGATCATGCATCATGAAAACAAAGTATCTTCTAGCATCTTGTTTGAAAAACCTGTTTATATAGGACTTTGAAGAAATACAGTCAGAATGTATTACAAATAATATAGATATATTCTTCCTTTTGCTCCAACTCCAAAGACTAAAGAAATACTCATTTTTATATCATTAGCTTCTATCTTTTCTAATGTGAATTTATTTTTGCCTTATCAGTAACATGTAGTTCTTTCTTCATAATGTGATCCATAAATGTTTGCAACATTAATGCCTAATGTCTCATGTAAGATACTGTATAAAGTAGCTTTTAATTCATCCTTGTTTATTTTGAAAACATTGCCTCTATCCAGTGTGTTTCTGAAAGTTTTTGTGTTATTAAGATGCTAGCCTGGGGCTATTTAATAGTGTAACAGATGTCCTTTGTTATGTATTTATCAAAACAGGTTCTATTTTAAAATGCATTTCATGTGAAGGTCCTGTTTCATACTGTTCTGTAGGAAAATATGATTATTGACAGCTCGTTGGCAGCTTGGTTTGGTTTTTTCAAACATGCTTTATGTCTGTATGACTTTTTCTTACATTTTACACTTACAGATTTTTGACTTGTTCCCACGTGTCTCTTATGGTATAGTTCCTGAGCAATTTCCTGAAAAATACGCCGAGCACTCTTCTTCTGTAAATACAAGTGAGGAAAAAAAAAATCTTTTAGGATTATAAGTCAGGATTGCTGCATATCATCAGAACTTTTTCTACTTCCACTGATATTTGAAACTACCCCACAACACATCTGTACCTACAGTTGACTCTTGTATTTTGAATACATTAAATAGAATTTATGGTTGAGAACTGTCACATTTAAATCACAGTTTACCACTTGAGATTATATTATCATTGAGTTTCTCAACAATAGGAAACATTAGTGACTATGTATGGTTGACAGTTACCAGGATATTCTCTGTTTCTTAAGATACTTCATATTTGAAATAGTTACAACCAGCCACAGTTTTAAAAATGTTGTGCAAGTGTTGGTCTGTACCTTTTGTGAATCTTCTTTTGTTTCTTGGTTTCTTAGTATGTTAGATTTTGACTGCCAAGGAGAAAAGGAAATTCTATGAGACATTTTACACACTTGAACAATTGTGGCAGATATCATATACCATAATAAGATTAAACTAACATAATATTTAAATGATTTGCAATAAGAGCAAATAATTTTATATTACTACTGAGATGCTTTTATTCCATTAATAAACTAATTGAATAACTCAAACTGATGTTTATTGTAGGATTTATAATCCTACATGACATATACATATCCCTTCTTATATGCACAGCCAAAAGATATTCTTTCTCCATAGCTTTAGGCTGTTATGAATATTTTAAGGCACCTCCTTCTGGTCTGTTCATTAACCCATTCTTGTTCTTAAAGACTAATCTTAGAGCTCTCATAACTAACAGTAATATCCCACTCCCCACCTCCCCACTCTTCACTCCTGCAGTAGAAAGCTAGCACAGAAGATGGTTCTGTTAATCCCATGTGACTAGACTTTAAAGAGAAATACTGTAATTTGTGTACTCTGGCGAACAGTTTCAGTGATGAAAATAATGCCTTCTTCTACAGACCTCTTCTGCAGGTAGTGTTCCCTGCAGATGCCAAGGAAGGTATTAATTAGGTGAACTCTTTCTGAGGCTTACAACTTGTGGAGGGGAGGGATTTATTTATTTTTCCTGATAATCTGCACTGTAGGGGCATTCAATGGAAGAAAATTTGACTTACTTTGGAGACGAGCATGAAGACCACACATACACCAGCAACATAGATAGAGAGCACTGTTAAGACAGCTATCAGGAGACTGTGAATTTCCTTGCTAAGAGGCTTGATTTCTTAATTACAAAACCAGAAAGAAACACAATCACTATTGAAACATATTCTTGCAAATATGTATATATTTTACATAGATATTCAAATATATCAAGTATAATTGATGCTTCATTTTAGAGGTGAAACATGAACTTAACTATTCTTGCCTATTTATATAAAACTTTATTCAGGGCTGGGCATGGTGGCTCACACCTGTAATCTCAGCACTTTGAGAGGATGAGGTGGGAGGATTGCTTGAGCCCAGGAGTTTGTGACCAGCCTGGGCAACATAGTGGTTCCCATCTTTACAAAGAAATAAAAAAAATTAGCTGGATATGGTGGGGCATACCTGTAGTCCCAGCTACTCAGGAGACTGAGGAGGGATTGCTTGAACCCAGGAGTTTGAGGCTGCAGTGGGCTGTGGTTGTGCCACTACATTTCAGCCTGGGTGACAAAACAAAACCCCAACTCAAAAAAAAAAAAAAAAAAAAAAATTAAAGTCCTCTTGATTCAAAAGACACTCAAATATGTGATAATTAAAGCCAGTTCATCAGTTCTTTAAATGTATTATACCAAAAATGTTACTCATTTTTTAAAATAAAAAAATTAAAAATTCAGTCAACTATTTGTCACTGCTAAGAATCATTTTTTTGTATAAAGCATTTTTTTGATGTTAGATAACCATTTCAAGACAATTTGTTCAAGGGCATTTAACATTTCTTTTGGTAAAAATGGTTTACTGGTGTCATTCAGAATCTGCTTATATAGTTAAGATATTTTCACATATATTTGTTAATGCTGGCATTTATCACTTTGGAACTGCTCATGAATATAGCTGAAGAGTGCAGTCTGTAAATGAGTCTGAGAAGGTCACATACGGGGATCGTAGTGCCCCCTGCTTACTTAGAAGACAGGCATTATTATTGCTACATGCACTCTTCATTTTTATGATGAAGTTAGAGAAGTAGAATTATTGAATCCATTTTCACATTCTGAATTTCTTCATCCTTGCAGAAAGTGTCCTGTGCTCTAGGTAGGGACTAAGTAACATGTTGTGTCTTCAAGTACCTGATTATTTGAAGTACAAAATACAATTCGATTTGTAATTATTATCTTAATAGCCTGTGCTTTTCAACTAAATATCCCACAGATGCTTATCCTGAGAATTCAGTTCGGATGACATATGTTTTTGTTTGTGAAACTAACAAACTAACCACATCTATACTAAAAAGTTGTAGTGCTAAATTGGGACTTGCAGGTTTAAGATCTTCATCTTAAATTTTACAGGTCATTTTTCCTTTTGACTAACATTTGTTATAGAAGGTTAATGCAGTGAGACATACAAATATCTAAAGTCATTGTATATTTGTTTTAATATCATTAACTAATATTATTGAGTATTTGCTATATGCCAGGTACCGTTAAAAGCATTTTATGTCTATTAGCTCATTTACAATTTGTCTTACAGGTGAACATAAACTAAGATTAAAATGATCTGACTATCAAAAGCCCTAAGAACACACTTAGTAGTTTAAAATTAGGGGCTAGAATACGGGATGGTCTTGAATCCTCAGAGTCCTATTTTAAAATTGGAGGGTTGGTTCACTTTGAGTTCATGTTTTAATGATCTCAGTGCTCATCATACCAGAGTCCTCTTCAATGGAAGAGACCCAAAAAAAGGCAAGGCATTAGTTACTGCTCTTCTGTTTCTTCCCCCAGAATCATGTGAGGCTTTTTCTCTGAAGTTTCTTATCTCTGACTTCTCAAGGGAACAACTTGGTGAAATTACTGATAGGATTTTGGTTTGATGTTCTCACTTGAGTGAGGAATTGTCATGGGTTTTAGCAAATCTCAGGAAGCCCAGAACCACTTTCTGTTCTCTGATGTCTAGGCAGAATGGGGAGAGTCAGGGATCCTCCAGTTGTTTCTTTCCAAATATGTGCTTATTTTCCACAACACATTTTCTCTGGGTCCAATTTATTGGTCATTTATGCTTCCCTGGTTCTGTGGTGTTATACTAGACCAGTTCTTGAGACAGCTGGTAGCTATGACTCACAGGTTTTCCTTTGGACTTGGTCCATTACACTGCATCACTGTAATATACAGAAAAGTGAAGGTGGCTGGCTAGCCTTTAGTGTCGAGAGAGGGTAGCACACCCTCATCCCACTGACTTTGTGTCTTTGGGTTTTGGGAGATGGGATTGGATCATTCTTTAAACCTCACAGTGACTTGTACTCAGATCATGTCCTTCACTGGTGAGGATATTAAATTAGCAACTTTATCTCATAATTTCTGCATGTGAGTGATGTAATGGTTTTAAAGGTCTGAGCAAGGTATAATGCTACACTGAAAGAAAGCCGAACTGACCGACCTCTTACCACCAGCATGGTCCCTTCTCCAGTCTGTTTAGCTCTTGGTCCTGGTACGCTCGGAAATGCTATTCCACAGATGTAAATTGCACTGTCATTTGAAGTCACTCTGTTTACTGTGAGGGAAACTTGTTTCTCTTCCAGGGCTTCCTTCACTGTAAACTTGTCTGCCTCACTTTTGCATCCATCCAAGCACAGGTTCTCTGGCTGGTGAGCCCCGTAGCGAAACCACAGTCTTGTAGGTTGCCCTGAAGGACACCCGGTTGTGGAGAAGTTACACTCTATGGTGACAGCCGTGTGCATGTAGTTTACCTCTAGGTAACGTGGTTGTGTGATGGTGACAATACAGGCACCCATAGCACCTGTGGGAAGAAGCAGATATGTGGTTTAGTGGGTGTCTTATTGCACTTTGCCTATAGTTTACTTATGTTTTTGGGAAACCCAGACATTCCTTTTTTTTCTTACCTTATTCTTAATGCAAACAAGACTGTAAAAGTAGTCCACACCTGTGGTCCTCGCTGGCCCTAAGTCCCTATGTTTCTGACCTTTACCTGCTGGTTCACGTGATGTCTGGTTACTTGAGGGCAGCCCAAGAGACTCCAGTGAACCAGTGTTGTGAGCAGGGGTAGCAGCATACCTAAAGCCAAAAGTTTGGGGTCCAGGTGTACACCCTTGCTGCTTACAAACTGCTCTTTGATCTTGTGTGGGTCATATAATCTTCCAGCCTGTTTTCTCCTCTACCCCTCGCCTCACAGGAGTGTTGTATTTGGTGTGGCAACCTGTATCAAAGCTCCTCATACAGATGTTGCTGCCGCTGATTAAGCACATGAGTGGTGGTGATTTTTTTTGGCTTGTGAGGGTTGAGATTGCTCAGAATTCATGACGATCCACAATTGTTTCTTTGTGAGCCTGATGTCCCTTTGGGAAACATGATAAAAGGCAAGATGTACACCTGTGGGAATGCAGCCCTGGCATCTCCTGCGATGTCTTTGATTACTGAGCAGAGGCTGAATGAACTGGCCATGCCATGGCTAAGCGATTGATTTCTTCCTGGCATGTGTATGCTGCTCCGTAGTCCCTTGTAGCATTTATCTTATTTGATTAACAATATTTTGATAAAGCCACAGACTTAAGTTCAGATCCTGGCTCTGCCAGTTCTCAGCACTTCATCTCTGCATCTCAGTTTCTTCATTAGCAAAATGGGGATAGTATTATTGACTTCATGAAGTTAGTGTGAAGTTTAAGTGAGGTGATGCATAAGGAGTATTTACTTGCTTTAGCCATAGTTAGTATTTAATACAAGGTAGTGATTGCTGCTGCTGCCACTGCTGTCCCCATGGTGTCTGTCATGTACCCATTTGAAAGATAATTGTGGATGTCCGTCTGTAAGGTGTTCACAGAGCCGAGATTAGACACCCCCACCCAGTCCAGCATGCCCTTTACCATGCCTTACTGCTTCCAAGTTATGCAGGTTGGTTCCCACACTTTGGCCTTCTAATCCCAGACATGTGAAGCCACTCAGATGCTTATAAATGAAAAGACCTGCCCTAAACCCCTTTTGGTGCAAAGGAGGCTGTATGTAAAATAGTATTGGTTTAGACAAATTAGGATTTATGCAAGTTTTTAGTCTGACTTCTGCCTAGTTCTGTGTTCCCAAATGGTCTTTTTTGTCTGAGTTTGTTCTCTGCCGCTATAAATGAGATTGAAAAGTTATCCATGTGATCAGATACTTAAGCCTCATGCTTTTTTTCTCTGAACATTTTTCTTATAGATCAGATCTTCATTTACCACAGTGAAGGAATTAATATTAGAACCATGGCATTTGTGATGCGAGGCTCTTCTCATCATGTTTTAATGGTAGTACAGTTTGAGATGAACTGGGAGTTTTGTGGTGACCTAATAAATGTAAACCAGATGAGAAGGTAAAGGCACCTGGGGGAGTCCAGCAGGCTTTACTTAGTGTTCTGTGTCTGTGGGAGGCTCAGCCCAGCTCACTCTTCAAACGAGGGGGTTGGATTCCCTCACAAGTCAGATAAATACAACCTCTTGCCTCCTACCCAGACTCAGTCATCTTAGAAGTACAGTGGAACATTTTACAATATATATGGTAACGATCATTATATATTAGAAATTTATAACAGAATTGGGCCTGTCAAAACTTACCCAACAGTGTCTCAAACTCAAGTCGTCTTTCAGATGAAGTTTTAAAAAGGGAAGCTGATTTTTAACACTTTTCTTTAAGAACTAGTAGCAACAGGCAAAATAAGTATTTATAACTTTGGAGTTTCATATCTCTACTTATTTCTAGCTTTTGCGCATTTGATCTGAGTGTGGGAGAAAACCAGCCGTGGTGGTTTCCTGAGTGAGCAGGGACTTCTGAGGAAACTGCTCTTCCCCTCACCCTCTGCCAGTTAAGCAACACTTTAGCAAAACAGAGAAATTTGGATAATGTGTCACATCACAGTTTGCTCCTGTAAAACATTTCTCTTTAATAATTCTCATATTCTATAGGGTTTTTTTGTTTTTGGTAAACACTTTAGTGTATCCTCTGGAAAGAGTGAGTTTATCTTCTTGGTGGAGGGGATAAGTTATTTTTGCTATTTTTAAAAATTATGTTAGAAAATAAGGAGAGAAGCAATTTTTAACACTTAAAGCTTTTTATTATAGAAAATTTGAAACATATGCCCAAGTAGGAGACTAGCACAGTGAGCCCCCTGCCACCATCTGGCCTCACCGACAGCCTTGTTACTTCTCCCCCACCTACTCCCTCTCTTCCATATTATTTTAGAGAAAATCCCAGTCATTTTATCTGCACACCTTTCAGAACACGTTCTAAAAGATAAGGATTCTTTCTTCTTTAAAATAACACTGATTAAACTAGTTTATGTGTACTTATTAGAAAAAAATAGGATATTACTGAAAGTAAAAGAAGTCACCTGTAGACCTTTTGCCTGAAATAACCACTGCCCACATTTTGATGTATTTTTTTTAACAGAAAAAATTAATTATGAGAGTTTTGCCCCCTTTCCTGCCCTGTAATCCATATTTTGTGGGCATACCTGGATTTATTGGAACTATGATGTAGGAAACATGTTCTCTTTTGTAGAGAAAAAAACAGGTGTAGGCAGAATTTTTAAAACATGGGATGGCTATTCTCTATAGAAGGAGTCATAACAGTTTTTTTCTTTTAATGGCAAGTGCTTTTAATTTACAGAAATTTAAATATTTTGGAAATATTCAGCAAATATTGTTTAGTACTTACTATGTGCAGAGCAATTTAATTGCCCCTATGGGAATTAAATTGTTGATGATTGGCACATGTGGTTTTAAGATTTTCACCCCTTTGTTTGGTGAGGTGTTCTCTAAAGCAGCGTAATAACAAAGGGGATTTCCAAGAGTGATATAAAACTTTTTCCTTGGCTGAGCACAATGGCTTACGCCTGTAATCCCAGCACGTTAGTAGGCTGAGGCGGAAGAATCAGTTGAGCCCAGGAGTTTGAGACCAGCCTGGACAACATAGTGAGATCTTGTCTGTATACAAAAAATAGCCGGGCATGGTGGCACATGCCTGCAAAGCCCAGCTACTTGGGAATCTGAGATGGAAGAATCCTTTGAGTTAAAGAGGAGGCTCCGGTGAGCTGTGATAGTGGCACTGCACTCTAGCCTGGGAGACAGAGTGAGACCCTATCTCAGAAAACAAACAAAAAAACCCTTTTTCCTCAGCTATTCTTTTATTACCTATTTCTTAGGGGGAAGAGGAAACTTATCACTTTAGTCAATTTCAATATTGTTATACATTTACAAGTTAATCTGTAGAGCTTAAAATACAAATGCATTATGTGGAAAATAGCGATTGATAAATCGAATGGAACAGGAAAAGAAAATGAGCCTTACCGACAGAAAATAGAATCAGATTGATTTGCAGATGGAGAGCGATCTTGCTTCTGTTCACAGCCCCCATTTCTCTGTGTGTGTGTAGGGAGTGGTGCGGGCTAGGTTATTTATTTGAAAGGAGAGTTGGCTTTCTTTTTAGAAAGGAAGAACTAAATAGAGGAACCTCTTATGAGGAACTATAATCAGGAACTTTTTGAAATTGTGCAAAGATGGTTTGTAGCCCAATTGACACCATTTAAAGTTGAGATTTTAGCCTGGGGCACATTACTAAGTATGCACATGATATTTTTTTCCATGGGTTTTACAAATCCTCATAGGTGTTAAATGTTTTGGGAGAGAATTCGATTTACATGTAGCACAAATTCCTGGGAAGGAGTATTGTTTGACAGATAATTAGTACTTGGACTTTCTAGAGCAGTCCAGGGACACCTGCTGTGAGCCCAACTCTGGGCTGGTAACTAACTGCTGGGAACAGAGAAGGAAGTGGCTTCATGTAGAGACAAGAGGAAAAATTAGTTCAACGAAGAAATCAGTTGTCTGTCATTATCTAGTTGTGCCCCAGTTTTGAATTTAAAGACCCCTTTCATAACAATGTGTTGTGAAATAAATGTGTGGGCCCTCTGGTTCCCCCCTCCCCACGCCCCACCCCCATCCTCTTCCCCACCTCCCAACCCCCTCTTGGAGGTGCCTTCAGTTAGGGTGTTCTTACAAAGAACACAAAGAAAAAGCAGCAGGGACAGACTCAAAAAGCAACAGGAAATTTATTGAAAGGATTTGGGGGCAGATCCCAGAGTCACGGAGAGGACTAGAGAATCATGAGTGGGGTCCATAACCAGGAAAATGCCCAAAATCGCATTGTAAATGGGTCCAAAGAGTACACTGCTGCCACCAAACACAGGTGCCTTAAACTCTTGTCGGTACCACTCAACCGCTGCCCCAGCTGCTTGGTCTCACTGCCCCTGCTCTGCCCCCAGGGAATGAGCCTCACACCCTACTGCTCTGGGTCACTAGCTTTCAGTCCAGGTCTCTGCAGATGTGAGCTTAGGTCATGAGCCAATGCCTCAGCTGCAGAGAAAGCTGGAAAAGTGCTTCAAGGTTTTGCCTCCCACCAAGACTCTAGGCAGGGAAGAGGGTTCAGCTGGACCACCAAAAATAATGAAAAAGTTTCCATCATAGTGTTTGCACTCTTGGTACCTGTTGATGATATATTTTCTCATTAACAAAGTTATTCTTGTCTGAATTTAGTAACACTTTTAAGGCTGTATGTATTTCTTGCATCACCATTGCTCCTAAAAGCACACCAAATTTAAATATTTTGTGATCTTTGTGCGTTTGTGGTTAAGTGCTTGGTTTGTATGTGAATTTGAAGACCTTACCTAGTCTCATCCTCCCCTAGGCATCTGCTACCCGTAGGTTTGGAAATGACAGGTGGAGACTTAATTCACTATTCTAAGAACTACTAGGTTTACTCATCCATTCTAGTGTCTTGCTTCTCTCTGGTCCTGGAGCTTAATTTTTATGAAACTGTTTTGAAAAGGTAGGGAATGAGTCAACTTCCTGAAAAATTCACTGATGATCTGTTTTTGTAAGTTAAAATCCTTCATGAGCTATTTTTGTTTACAGTCTAGTAAATCTTTTAAAGTGATAAGTTGCATAAGTTTACCACATCAATGGCATTTTATTGCATTTGTTCAAAACTTTTTCAGATAGTAGGTGTCACTCTTCTGCTTCAGTATTCCAGTATTTAATGTCCAATATTCTGAACCCATTAACTATTTCAACCCCTAACCAGTGTAGTGGAGGGTACTACCCAGAACTATCAGAGAAGACGACACTATGGGCTTTGGATTCAGACAGATCCAGGGCTACATTTCTGCTCTGACACTTGTTAACTTTGCAAACCTGGGCAAGGTCTACAGCCCTTCTGAGAGTCTTTATTTTTGGGCCCTGCCTACCACAAGGGGTAACTGGGAAGCACAAAGGAGATAATGGATCAAAGCACCCAGGGCCTGTAATGTATCAGGTCCTTAGAAGGTCCCCCTGCTTTAAATAACTTGTTTGTTCAAGAATTTAACTTAATGTTTCTATTTGTTTTAGTAGGTGGCAAGTGGGAGAAACCTTCAGAAATTTTGGAAATCAAGGGACAGAACTGGGAAGAACAAGTGAATAGTCTGCCTGAAGTTTTCAGAAAAGCTGGTTTTGTTATCGAAGCTTTCACTAGACTGCCATACCTGTGTGAAGGCGACATGTATAATGACTACTATGTTCTGGATGATGCCGTCTTTGTTCTCAAACCAGTATAAACACATGGAGGTCGAAGTCTTCAGAGTCCGTACCCTCCAGGATGTACCTTTGGAGAGGGTCTGTGATCATACTTATGTGAAGGGAGGACCCTTGGGGACTGCCATTCTAAATATCATGTAGGAATATAAAAAGCCAAAATACTAATTATTTCTTTGTAGTGTGTAAAAGGAATGTTTTTAAAAAACAAAAACCCAACTCTTTGTGGATTTTTATCAACTCTTTACTCAGTTAGAGCCACTCTCCAATGCAGGTCACACTCCAATTATGATGGAAGATATTTTTTATACTTAATTGCAGTAAGGACTCATTCCCAGATGAAGCAATAGTTATGACTTCATGGAACCAATAGATGAATTGTTTTTAATACAATGAAGACTGGCAATAAAACTGTCCATTCAAATCCAAATATTGGTTGTAAGATATAGCCACTGATATTCTTTCATGTTTAGAAATTCTTTCTGTTATTATTCAAGAAAATGTTTTTAATCATGCTAATAAACTTTTTTGGCGATGAATTTTGCATCATGTTTGAATTAATATAAGGTTCCCCTAGCATTTTAAAAAATTGTTTTGTTGTCAGGATTACCGAAATAGTAACATTTTGTGAAAGATGCAGAAACTTGGATATGTGGTGAAGGAAGGCTTCAGACTGTGGGGAAGAGGAGATTATTGTGAACTGCAGTAACGCTAATACAGTTTGGACATCCCTAAAAAGAACAGCCTCATTCAGATGTAGTACATCAGGGACCACCCCACTCTCCAATTAATGTTGCTTTGAGAAATGCAAAACACCCACTTCTGACTTTGTAGTAGCTTAGGTCCTACACTCTGATCTTTGTTCTGGACAATCTCAGGTTCTCAGAATTGAAACATTCAATTGTGTTTACTGACAAAATGCAAACTAAAAAATGTTTTGATTCAACTTCTTACTCTACACTTGTATACCTCTTTTCCAGAACTTGGCTTTCCCTGCAGTCCTTAACTGAGTTTGTTATTTGCCAAGAATATGGTTTAATGAAGACCATGTCAGACTCATGTATTCTAGAATCCGTGAGTGCCTCCAACCATAAACCCAGAAATGTTGCAATAGAGGAACCCATTAGCAAGATCAATAACCATCGTGGATATTCCAAAGAGCAGAGCACTTAACCCAGAATCTAAAACCTCAGTAATAACAGATATACCGATATGAGATTGTGGTTATTAACAATATGTTATTCTCACAACTTTAGTTCTTTTTTCGTCCAGGTGTTTCATTAAGTATTCTCATTTATATGCTCACAGAAGTCATCAAATCAACACATTTACTGCAACACCTGGGTATAAAGGAGAATTAAAGCCTGGAGAAGAATTACTTTATTGTCCATTAAGAACAGCATTCCCACATCCTCACACCAATATCTTCCACTGTTATTGTGTAGTCATAATAAGAGTTGGGTTATGTGATTTATGCAAAATTGTTATTGGTGTGTTCTAATGATTTTTTCCAGGAATTCAAATTAGTGAAGTATAAATACTTAGCACCCTAGATTGTAAAAATAGAAAGAGGAAATGAGTAAACCTAATGTAGTTCTTGTACAGTTGAGTTCTTGCTTCTTTATAAACTTCCTGTTATAATCAGGAGCTGCTGTTTAGACGGTTGAACGAGAGTGATAGATGTTCAGAGAGGCAGGTTGTCCCAAGGTGTTTCATGACTTTCAGGTCAATTAATTTGATGGCCCACTAAAAAATACAACTCATTCTTTACCCCGTAAAACAGAGAAAGCACATACATTTATGCATTCTAAAGATAAAAATAGTTTCTCAAGGAAATTTGAGGTTCTCCGAAGACCAGCTTATGAAAAGTGATGTTTTGTGGTGAAAATGGAAACCAAATGCACTCACATTTCCTGTCTGGTCTTGGTGGTATGTCACCATTCCACTAGATGGCAGTGTTGCTTACTGAGTGTCAATGACTTTTCCCCCTTAAATGGAATCATGTTTTTCTCCCCAAAATACAATAAAGCTGCCTTCTTGTCTGCACCATTCCTTGTGTAAGTGCTTCATATCAAGTTAAGATTGTACTAGAGAAATTAAGAAGAACTCTACTTGTGGTCAAAGCAAGCTGAGCAGTTGACCTTGAAGGTCAGCAGAAATACAAGCTGCACCTATGACTCCCAGCGCCCTGCACCTGCATTGAAGGCCCCCTGGAGTGTTCAGACCGCTGGTCTCAGGCGGAGGAAAGAAGATACAATACCCTTACTCATAGCTCCCTTGTACAGAGTAGTTAAAAGCAGTACTGTTTTTTCTACCATCCTTTATAACCTGTCATCAGTTTTTACATGGCTGACTTTTAACAGGAAGGAAAACCTGGGCTGGGAAATTGTAAAATGTAGGTGTTTTAAGGCTCTGAGTAAAGCTTTGTTTTCACTTAGCTCTGAGTATAGTACTAATGGACTCGTAATGAAGCAGTGTTTTTATCAGTTGCTTTTCACCATTTGGTTGCTGATAGAGGTGTTCTATGATCCTTTTTCTCCACAACGATAGCATATTCATGGGCTTCCAGTGGCTAAAGTGACCTACCATGTTTGTGCAGGTGCCTCAGTATCTCCAAATTACCTTATATCCGATGCATTCATATTATAGTTGGAAGACTGTACACTGAATCAGGGCAGTTTGGGCCTAGTCGAACTATCTAGGAGTCCACTGAATGCAAAATTGGGTTCATAACTGACTGAATCAGGATGCTCACAAACTTAACAACCAACCTATCAAACATGTAAAAAAATGGTGGATTGACAGAAGAAAGTTCTAACTATCTGTGCTAACATTTGTTTCTATCTAAATGGAAAAAAAAATAACACCTAGAATCATTAAGGAAATAGGACTGCAATATGAAATTTAGCAGTCTACCTTTTTGTAACTAGAGTATGAGACAACAGGGAACAGACAATAGTGGCTGTGTGCAATGGATCATGCCTGTAATCCCAGCACTTTGGGAGGCTGAGGTACGAGGATTGCTTGAGCCTAGGAGTTCAAGACCAGCCTGGGCAACAGTGATACCTCATCTCTAAAAAAAAATTAAGAAAAAAAATTAACCGGGCGTGGTGGCATGCACCTGTAGTCCCAGCTACTCGGGAGGCTGAGATGGAGGGATTGCCTGAGCCCAGCAGTAAGCTGTGATTGTGCCACTCACTCCAGCCTGGGTGACACAGAGCAAGATCCCAACTAAAACATAATTTAACATATACTGGAGCTATATAGGCATTCGTGTTTTGCTGCTTGCTTGATCAGTTTTTCTAATATATTTGTGTTGTCTTTTTCTTCCATGTACAAATTGGCCCTAACTTAGTTGTAGCTTGCTTTTAAGCTATTTTTAAAGTAAACTTATTTTGGAATAACTTAAGATTTCTGGAAATCTTGCAAAGATAGTACAGAGAGTTCCTGTATATCCTTTGTTTCCCCTAATGTTAACATTTTAAATAACCATGATGTGCTTCCCAAGATGAAAAAATTAACATTATTAGTAATAATCATTTAGTGCACTATTATTAATTAAATACAGACTATTGGGGGTTCTCCATGAATCACCTCTTTTTGTTCTAGGATCCAGCTCAGGGTACCACATCCAAATTAGTTTCTTACTTTTAAAATTATTTATGTTTACTGAAATAGAGTGCCATCATTTATTCCTTCCCTTTTTTTTGTAGAGATGAGATCTCACTATGTTGCCCATGAGGTACAAGGATTGCTTGAACCTAGGAGATCTCACTATGTTGCCCAAGCTGGTCTCGAACTCTTGGGTGCAAGCAATTCTCTTGCCTCAGCCTCCTAAAGAGCTGTGATCACAAGTGTGAGTCACTGTGCCTGGCCTTCCAAGTTTTTAATTGTATAAAACAACAAATTTGACAATCTTAACCATTTTTAGGTGTACAGGTCAGTAGTATTAAGTCTCTTCATATTGTTGTGCGCCATCACCACTATCCATCTCTAGAACTCTTTTTATTTTGCAAAATGGAAACTATAGCCATTAAACAATAACTCTGAATTCCCTCCACTCCCAATCCCCTGGCATCCACCATTCTGTTAATACTTCCTGTCCCTTTGACTACTCTAAGAACCTCACATAAGTGGAATTATACAGTGTTTGCCTTTTCGTGACTGGCTTATTTCATTTAGCATAATGTCCTCAAGATTCACCCATGTTATATTGGGTGTCTTCCTTTTTTAAGGCCTGGTTAATCTATTATATGGATAAACTACATTTTGCCTATCCACTCCTTCACTGATTGACTCTTGGGTTGCTTCTATCATTTAGCTGTTCTGAATTATGCTGCTGTGAACATGGGTGTACAGATATCTCTTTGAGACCCCGCTTTTAATCCTTTTGGGTATATACCAAGAAGTGAAATTGCTGGATCATATGGCAATTCTCTTCTTAAGTTTTTGAGTAACTACCATGCCACCAACATGTGGAGTTCTAATTTCTCCACATCCTCAACAACACTTATTTTCTGTTTTTGCTTTTTTCTTGAGTAGGGGTCTCACTCTGTTGTCCAGGCTGAAGTGCAATAGCATGATCACAGCTTACCACAGCGTATTAGTCCTGGGCTCAGGTGATCCTTCTGCCTCAGCCTCCCAAGTAGCTGGGACTACGGGCGTGTGCCACCATACCTGGCTAATTTTTTCATTTTTTTGTAGAGACGAGATCTGGCTATGTTGCCAAGGCTGGTTTTTTTTTTTTTTTTTTTAAATAGTAACTATCCTAACGGGTGTGAGGTGATACCTTGTGGTTTTGCTTTTCATTTTCCGAATGATTAGTGCATCATTCGCTTTTTTAGTACAACTCATGGCATTTGGCTTCATTTACTAAATTGTAAATTGTGCTTTGTAGCTTGCAATCTATATTGGTATCACTGAATTGGAGTCAGTATTCACTGATAACAAAATACTTATTTTTCACTGAAATTTTATGCTTTTGGAGAATTGGGAGAATATTATTACATAACTAGAACTTAAGCTTTCCCTCTGGACTTTAGAGTCAGTGTGCAGTATTCACATGGATTAAATACTAGGTTTTTGTTTCAGAGTCACTTTAAAATTACTTTCAATACATGTAAAATGAAAAGTAAATATTTTTTTCTACAAAATAAATGACCATGTAAAATTGGGATGACTTAGAGACTGCACTTCTTAAGTTTTCTTAAGTTCTGGAAAATAAGAACAGATAGACTGCCCAGAAGCAGTTTTTTAATATCCTTTTTGGGATTCAACACAGAATATTAGTTTTAAATGCCTGTGAACCCTCAACACTTTTTCAGATGCCAGAGTTGACTGAGAATGCATTGGCAGTTCTCTTTATAGTCGGGAGAGCAGAACAGGTTTTCCAGTGCTTGAATTTGCCACCTTTTAAAAATTATTTATAAGGTGGCTATGACCGACCATAAAGTCCTACTGGTTTTTGCATTATGACTAACATGTTCACTGTGAAAAGGAAAAGAAAAGAAAAAAAAACCCACACAGTCAAAAGGAAGAAAATGAAGATGAACTCCACCTTCAACTAAGAGTACCACTATGGACGTTTTGGTTTATGCCTTTCAAGACTTTCTCTATGCATGTATGTACACACACACACACACACACACTTTTACATTTTAAAACGTAAAAATGAAAGGATACTTTTATGTTTCCAAGATGAATCATGTGAGACTCATAGGCACCTATTTTCTAAATCAAAAATTGACAAAAGGGGAAGCCATTTTCCATCACTTAGGGCATTTGCTTATTTGTTGAGTTGGGGTCTCACTCTGCTGCCCAGGCCAGACTGCAGTGGCCTGGATCATGGCTCATCCCAGCCTCAACCTCCTGGGCTCAGGGGGTCCTTCCACCTCCACCTCCTGGGCTCAGGGGACCCTTCCACCTCAGCCTCCCAAGTAGTTGGCACTATAGGCATGTGCTACCATGCCCATCTAATTTTTTGATTTTTTTTTTTTTGGTGAAGATTAGTTTTTGCTATATTGTCCAGGCTGATCTCGACTCAAGCAATCCTCCCTCCTTGGCCTCCCAAAGTGCTGAGATTACAGGTGTGAGCTGCCACACCCAGCCTCTTAAGCTTCTTGTTTAAAGGATTAAACAAAGACTCTGGGGATAAAAGGATGTTTTTGAAGATGCTGGACACTAGTATTATATAAATTACTATCAGATGGGCAATAGAACACTTCATTTGGTCATTTCCGAAGAGAATGTTTTCAGTTTTGCCACTGACAAACTTGTCAGCATTAGGCTTTTCAGTAATTAAAAAATTACAGCTATTGAGATGCATGTCATTAAATATGAAGGATGCAAGGAAGCCTCTTGAGTCTGCAATTACAGTTTCAGTGGGAAAGATGCAAAACAGTTGTGCATAATCCCATTTTGCAAACAGTGTTTTAATGCATTTCCTTCCAGTTTAATAAGGGTTTGTACACATATATTACTTAATATTTGGCTTTTTTGGTTTTGGGTATAAAATTATATCCTTGTGCCTATTGTGGTCTTTGTTAATTACCATTTTAATGACTGTATAATCCACAGAGTTGAGGCATCGGTTTATTTAATTATTTCCTTATTGGTGAACACTTAAGATGGATCTTTTCCTATTACTCTGTGTGTATAAATAAATCTATTATAGGTCTTATTATTAATTTTTTTATCATGGAAAATTCCAAGCACATAGAAAAGAAGAAAAGTAATAATAAATCCTCTTCATCCATCTTTCTTTTGTTTTTTGTTTTTGAGTTGGCGTCTCCGTCGCCCAGGCTGGAGTGCTGTGGCACACTCATGGCCACCTCACCGTCGACCTGCTGGGCTCCGGCGATCCTTCCGCCTCAGTCTTCCAAGTAGCCACCACGCTCCGCTAATTTTTTGATTCATTGTAGAGACTAGGTCTCGCCAAGTTGCTCAGGCTGTTCTCGAACCCGTGCGCTCAGGCAATTCCCTCACCTCGGCCTCCCAAAGTGCTGAAATTACAGGCTTGAGCCACCGCGCCCGGCCACCTCACCCATCTTAAGCAAATAACTCGTCTCCACTCCTTGGTCCTCACTATTTCCAATCAAATCCCAGAAACCATGCCATTTTCAGTTTTGTAAATGTATATCTGTAAAATATGGGGCTGGCGCTCGCGCGCGCGCGCTCTCTCTCTTGAATCTGGGTCTCCCTCTGTCTCCCAGACTGGATTGCAGTGGCACGATCATGGCTCACCGCAGCCTCAGCCTCCTGGGCTCAGGCGATCCTTCTGCCTCAGCCTCTCGAGTAGCTGGGACTACGCCTGGCTAAGTTTTTTCTTTTTGTAGAGACGGGTCTCACTATGTTGCCCAGGCTGGTCTCAAACTCCTGGGCTCAAGCAGTTCTCTCCCGCCTCAGCCTCCCAAGTTGCGATAAGAACTCTTAAAGCAGCCACATTACAATGATCACATCTTAAAAAAACAAAAAACGTAACCATTAGATATCCAGCGGCCTCATGGCTCCAGCTATCTCATTATTTCTTTTGATGGTTTGTTTGAATCCGGATCCAAATAAAGTCCCCACACTGCAATTGGTTGCTAAGTCTTTAGAGCGCCCCAATCCTCGCTGCCTGGCCACTATTCCGAAGGGTGAAGGGAGACTGCATTTTTGTCTGCGTCTCGCCCTCTTCCAAGTCTAGACAGAGAGCCCCAAGCGGGAACTGGGACACTTGCAGTTCCCACTTGAGCCGCAGCAACGAGGAGGTCGCGGGGGTGAGTCTGGCTCTGCCTTCGCGCTCCCGCCTGCCGGAGCCCATCCGAGCAGAGCGGAGCATTGAGCGCGCGTGGGTGTGTCCCGCGGCCCCGCCCACCCACCCGCGCGCTCAGTGCCCCTGAGCCCGGCACCGCAGGTGAGACGCGCGCGGGGGGCCTCCCTAGGGGAAGGGGCACGGGTGTGCATGGGGTGGGGACAGACAGAGAGAGGAGAGTGGGCAAAGTGCAGCTTTAAGGGGCCCTGGGATGGGGGAGGATGGGGGAGCCCATGGGGAGGGGGTACGAAAAACTTCGAGAGAAGGGAGCCAAGCCTACTTAATTAATAGTAATAGTAACAATGATGGCAACAGCTTTGTGATTGTAATAGCAGCAGCAATAATGATAATAATAACTAGTATTCATTGCATTCTTATACGCGAATGCGACAGTGCTGAACTTAGTTCATTACATATTTTTCAAATAACTGTTGAGAGGAAGAAATGAGAAAATACAGGTAAAGCAAATAATACCGAGTATGCATTGGATACACTTATGAATTTTAAAAATGTTGACACAGTCTTCGTGATGGAGGGACTAATGCCATTCTTATTGAATAGAGGAGGAAATGCAAGGCCAGAGAGGTTAAGGAATTTGCCCAATAGCACCCAGCTGGTAATGGGTGGTCCAGATTAAAGCTGGGGCCCCTATGCCTGGGGTGGCACCAGTCATGTAGAGTTTTAGGTCCAGGGCTGCCGAACAGAGAGGCTGGAAAGCAAAGCACTCAAAATCACTTAGCTCTGCCACCTTGTAGTTGCGTGACCTTGGGCAGGTCACTCAGTCAACCTCTTAGAACCTGTTTCCTCATCTGTGAAGGATAATATTATAATCTGACAGTGATAATATTTGTCTGCAAGAATTAGTAAGACAGCGCATGAAGAGGGGCACATACTTAGTCCTCTCATTTGGTGATTGCTGGGATGACAATGGCTAGGAACCTAGCAGCCCTGCATGGGAAGCCCCTCTCTGCCGTGTGCTTGCCGTGTGATCTTTCACGTCCACTGAACTCATCTATGAAACTAAGTAATGTAAATCCTCATAGTGGATGGAAAGAGTAAATGTCAGGGAGGGCTTGGCATGATGCCTGGCATGGGAGATGCTCAGGGAGACACGTATTTTCTCTTTCTTTCCTTTTTTTGGTGACTCCAAAGCCTACCATTTGTTTTACTGAGGCTGAGCCTAGAGGTTCCCCATTAGGGACAGAACTGGGACAGGAGCCCAGGCCTTCCTGCCCCTCGTCCACAAAGGGCCTCTCCCCTTGACTTCTCCAACCCTTGTGAGCTGGGCCATTTTAACACCAAGAGTTTGATACAGGCTGGTGCTCTATAGGCCAGACAAAGCAAAATGCCTGTTTTGCATTCAGAGTCATGAAATGGTATTTTTTTGTTTGTTTTGTTTTTGGTGGAAAATCTCCCAGTTAGTGTCTGTATGCCCATATGTATGTGTTCATGATACAGGCCTTACATGGAGCAGCTTTGTAGGCAGTGAAACTCTATGTAACCGGTTTGTGTCTGGGATGGGATGTCCCGGCGCTTGGGGGAAACTCTCAGCATCTTTGCAAGTTGTGATGCTGACCCATAGGCTGACCCACTTGCCTGTGACTTTCTGGTTTTAAAACGTAAAGTTGGAAAAGTTGGGAGTCCTGGGAAACCCTTCTGTCCCAGGCAACCCTGACAATCGATCATCCTCCTCTTCCGAACATTCACTGTTTCTGGAAACCACCTTCATTTCAGATTTGTGATTATTGTTGCTATTTTCATTTAGGTTCCACCAAAGAGATCCTTGCCTGCCCGATTTCTGCCAGTCTGCAGCAGGTGAGACTTGTGGTGGGAAGCAGTGGGGCCCAAGGAGAAAGCTATCGACCCCCATATCACCATTGCCCTGCCCAGTCCTTTCAATTCTTTTGGCCAATCTGCTGAAAGAGAGTAACCCACAGGGCTTTTAATTAAAAACAAATCCCATACTGGCAATGGGCTGGGGTTTCGTTGGAATGAAGACATTATGTACAGCAGAAACCGTGGCATCTATTTCAGTAATTTTAAACCTTCACCGTAGAGTTAGTAGAGAGACCGTAGCAGCAAGCACAAGCAGCCTCATTGTCTGGGAAACTGGAGAATTGTGAATGGGGCCAGTGCCCCAGGGCAGCTGCCCAAATGGAAGGGAGTAAAAGGGGCCAAAGGTTCCCCAAAGCCAAAAAATACTCAAACCCAGGAAGACAGTATTAGAGTTGAAAATACCAGCTCTGGGGTGGTGATGGTGGGCAGAACACACTTACAAAGTGTATTGGGATCCGGTTTGCTCAAAACCTGTTAGAATGCATGGCTTTTGGTATCTGGAGATTCAGATGTTTCACTGTCTGTTTTTGCCTTGGGCAGTAAATTAGCATAATTGTTTTCAAAGCTGGTTGGGGAAGTCTCCTTGGGGGGAAAATAATTTATTTGCATAATAAGTTAGATAGTAACAGGGAAACTTGTTTTAAAGAATGCTTGGACACTTAAACAATTATTTCAGGAGACCATGAGTATGCATTGTGGGGTTCCCTTTAATACCAAAAGTTGCTCTTGGTACTGAAAGAGGGTGGTATCACATAACAGGCGTGGGCCACCTGGGAGTCAGGTGAAGCAAAACTCAATTCTCAGTCCTCATCCAACTTGACCCTCCAACATTTAGTGGTCCTCCCCTTTTCCCACTTGACCCTGAGGACATCATACTCACATGGTTTCTTTCTAGCACCTGGCCACTCTCAGTTCCCCAGCTTCTCATCTACTCAACTTCTTTATGTTAAAAATGCAGTCTCCTTTGTTTTGCTTAAAAAAACAAAAAACAAAACAGTTATGTGTAAAATTTAAAACACATACAAAAAGTAGACAGAAGAATTTAATGAGGTTGTATGTCCTAGTCACCCAGTTTCAGCAATGGCCAATCCATAGCCAATCTTGTCGCATCTATACTCCACCTATCACTCATCCCCCTCTTCCAGCATTATTTTGGGAGCAGTCCTAAACATTACATCATTTATTCTGTAAATACGCAAGCATATACTCTAATATGTAAGTAGGATTGAAGGTCAGGCAGTAGGGAGGAAGTTGGGTTGGAGGCCAGGCATAATGGCTCACACCTGTAATTCTGGAGCTTTGGGAGGCAGAGACAGGAGGATTGCTTGAGACCATAAGTTTGAAATCAGACTGGGTGGCATAGTGAGGCCCCACCTCTACAATTAAATTAAAAAATTAGCTGGGCAAGGTGGTGCACACTTGTGGTCTCAGCCTCTCAGGAGGCTGAGGCAGGAGGATCCCTTGAGCCCAGGAGTTGGAGGCTGTAGTGAGCTATGATCACACCAGTTCACTCCAGCATGGATGACAGAGCAAGACCATGTCTCTAAAAAATAAAAGTAAGAAGAGCATTTGGCACACTTGTTCTGTAAAGGAACAGAGAATAAATACTTTTGGCCTCGGAGGTTATATGGTCTCTGTCCCAAGTACTCAACTCTGCTGTTGTAGCATAAAAGCTATAAATAATAGGCAAATGAATGGGCATGGATAGATACCAATAAAACTTTTTTAGGGACACTAAAATGTGAATATGAAATTTTTCTGTGTTAGGAAATATTCTCTTGGCCTTTAAAACTATTTAAACAAGCCAGGCGTGGTGGCTCATGCCTGTAATCCCAGCACTTTGGGAGGCAGAGGTGAGAGGATTGCCTGAGCCCAGAGATCCGAGACCAGCCTGGACAACTTGGTGAGACCTCATCTCTACAATAAATCCAAGTTAGCTGGGCGTGGTGGCTCATGCCTGTGGTTCCAGCAACTTGGAAGGTTGAGGCAGAAGGATCACCTGAGCCCAGCAGGTCGAGGCTGTGGGCCGCGAGCATGCCAGTGCACTCCAGCCTGGGAGACAGAGTGACTCTGACTCAAAAAACCCCCCAAAACTATTTAAATAATGTAAAAACCAGTTATAGCTCATGAGTTGCACAAAATTGAGCAGTCATTTGAATTTGGCCCATGGGTTGTAGTTTGCTGATCCCTCAATTAGTTAATTAATCAATTATTAATTAATGAGTTGAGATTTCATTATGTCACCCTGGCTGGAGCGCAGTGACATGAACAGGGCTCACTGCATCCATGACCTTCTGGGCTCAGGCAATTCTTGTGCCTTTGTCTCCAGAGTAGCTGGGACTGCAGACATGCATCATCATGCCTGGCTGATATTTTTGGTCGAGATGAGGTTTTTTGTTTTTTTTTTTTTTGAGTTGGAGTCTCACTCTGTTGCCCAGACTGGAGTGCAGTGGCATGCTCCCGGCCACTGCAGCCTCCGCCTGCTGGGCTCCGGCGATCCTTCTGCCTCAGCCTTCCAAGTAGCTGGAAGTACAGGCGCACGCTACCATGCCCGACTAATTTTTTTTGGTTTATTGTAGAGATGAGGTCTCTCCAAGTTGCCCAGGCAGGTCTTGAACCTGCGGGTTCAGGAAATCCACTCATCTCAGCCTCCCAAAGCGCGGGATTACAGGCTGAGCCACCGAGCTCGGCTGAGATGAGGTCTTGCTGTGTTGCCCAGGGCGATCTTGAACTTCCGGACTCAAGCAATCCTCCCTCTTGACCTCCCAAAGTGTTGGAATTATAAGCATGAACCACTGCGCCCAACCTGATCTCTTCTTTAAAATATAAGGATGCCTTTAAAAATGTAACTATAGCTCTATTTTCAAACTTTAAAATATTAAACATAAATATTTAAAATCTTCAAATATACAACCAGGGCTCAAATTTCTCCAGTTGTCTCATCATTTTTGTCTTTTTATGGTGTGTTTGAATATGGATCCAAGTAAAGTCTATATACAATGGGTGATTGATATATCTCTTAAGGGTTTTTTGTTGTTGTTGTTGTTCCCATCTCCCTCCAAATTAAAGTCAAAGTACTTATAGTGGGCCGGGCATGGAGGCTTATGCCTGTAATCTCAGCACTTTTGGAGGCTGAGGCAGGAGGATTGTTTGAGCCCAGGAGTTCGAAACCAGATGAAGCAACGTAGCAAGACCTCATCTCTACAGTAAATTACAAAAATTTGCCAGGTGTGGTGACATGTGGTGGCTGAGACAGGAGGATCATTTGATCCCAGGAGTTCAAGGCTGTGATGAGCTGTGATTGTGCCACTGCACTCCAGCCTGGGTGACACAGTGAGACTCCAACTCAAAAAATTCAAAAAACCAAGTGGTTACAATGGCCTAAGCAGCCCCGCTTGTTCTGGCGCTGACACCTCTTCAACCTTGTTTTCTACTGCTCTCATTCTCTACATGTGATTTATTGAAGAATTTGCAAATTAAGCTCCTAACTTTTAGGTCTTTGTACTTTTTGTTTGTTTTGTTTTGTTTTGTTTTCTGGAGCTTTCTTTCCCCAGATGCTCTCATGATTCATCCCTCGCTTCCCCTGGTCTCTGCTTAACTATCTCCTCCTTAGGTCTTCCTTGACCACACTGTCGACAGTAGTATACCCACTCCTTCATTGTCTCTCTTTTCTCTTTTTCAGTTCAATTTTTCTCCATAGCACTCATTACTCCCTGACATAATAGACTTATTTGATTATCTATTTATTTTCTGCCTGGCTCACCACAACATACCAGCAGGAACTTGGTTTTATAAACTGCTGTATCCTTAGGGCATAGAATAATGCCTGGTACATCGTGGTACTCAAAAAATATTTGATGAACGCATGCATGAAATAATTACACAAATATAAATATGCATTATAGTTGTTCTTGGTGCTATAAAAGAGAAGTATTGGCCTTTTCTTCTAGCTAATGTTCTTGGCTTAGTCAGAGAATTCAGGGAAGGCTTCATTGAAGACTTGAAGTTTGCAATGAGTTGGTGTTAGCCAGGCAAAGAGGGAGGAAAAAGAGCCCTCTGGGCAAGGGACCAGCTTGTGAGAAGGCTTTAATTTTGGGAGGACACATTTGGGGAGGGATGGATAGATGGCCTGAGTAGGAGCCTTGGGGAGTGAGGGGCAAAGAGGTGGGTGATAAGGCCACTGAAAAAATTTGGGGCTTTATCCTGGGGATAATGGGGAGGAGGGTAACATGAGTAGATTTAAATTTTGAAAAGAGAAATCTAGCTTATTTGCTTATTTAATAAACAAATATATGGAGCTTACTTTGTGTCAAGCCCTGTTCTAAGTGATTTACTATTACTAATTCATTTTAGCCTCAAATGACCCTATATTGTGGGTACCATTATTAGCCTTGTTTCACAGATGAGGAAACTGAAATGCTGAGAGATTAAGCAACTTGTCCAACATCACACAGCTAGCAAATGGTGGAAATGGGTTTCATACCAGGTGGTCTGGCTCATAGTTCATACTTTTCCCTTTCTCTTTTGATGTCAACTCTTGTATGATTTACATATAATAGAATGCATTCATTGTAAGAGTACAGGTCAATGAGATCTGATAGATATATGTATCTGTATAGCAACCACCACATTCAAGATATAGAAATTTCCATGACCCCAAGAAATTCCCTTGTACTCTTTTGCAGTAAACTCTTATCACTGCATCTGAGTACTTCCCAGGCCACTCTGGACTTGTTTTCTGTCACTGTTGATTGTTCTGCCTAGCCTAGAGTTCCACAGAAATGGAATTATGCAGTATATACTCTTTTGTGCCTGGCTTCTTTGGCTTAGCATAATGTTTCTGAGGTTCATCCGTGTTGTTGTATACATCAGTAGTGTTTTACTTTTCCTAGGCACATAATATGTTTTTCTCCTTTGAGTGCTTAAAATTTTTTAACTTTTGAAACAATTACAGCTTCATAGAAAGTTGCAAAAACCATATTCAAAGAGATCCTGTGTATGCTTCACCCAGTCTCCCCCAGTGGTTACATCTTGTATAACAACAATAGTACAATATCAAATCCAGAAAATTGACATGGTACAATCAATCCTCAGAGCTCATTCATTTTCACCAGTTTTACACACATTTCTTTCTCTGTGTGTGTATATGTGTATTGTTTTTTCAATTTTGTCACATGTGTAGAGTCATGTAACAACTACCCTCTTGAAGACCCAGAATGGTTCCGTGATCACAAGGCTCTTTCATGTTACCCCTAATAGTCACATCTCCTTCTACCCAGGGCAAATACAAATTTGTTCTTCATTTCTATACTTTTTTTTCAAGAATGTTATATAAATAAAACCATCAGCATATAGCTTTTGTGATTGGCTTTTTGTCCCCTTCAGCATAATTCCATTTAGGTTCATCTAAATTGCTGCTTGGATCAAATTTGCTCCTTTTTATTGCTGGCATGGATGTACCACAATCTAACCATTCACCCATTGAAGGACATTTGGATTGCTTCCGGTTTTTTTTTTTTTTTGCTACTATGAATAAAGCTGCTATGAACATTTGCGTACAGGTTTTTATGCAAACATAAGTTTTCATTTTTCTGGGATAAATGCCTAAGAGTGAAATTACTGGGCTGTATGTGAAGTACATGCTTACTTTTATAAGAAACTATTAAACCGTTTTCCAGAATAGTTGTACCATTTTATATTCTTTTTTTTTTTTTTGAGTTGAGGTCTCACTGTGGCCCAGACTGGAGTGCAGTGACACGCTCACGGCCACAATAGCCTCGACCTGCTGGGCTCAGGTGATCCTTCTGACTCAGCCTTCCAAGTAGCTGGAACTATAGGCATGCGCCACCATGCGTGGCTAATTTTTTTTTTAAATTTATCGTAGAGACAAGGTCTTACCAAGTTGCCCAGGCTGGTCTCGAACCCCTGGACTCAGGCAATGCTCTTGCCTCAACCTCCCAAAGTGCTGGGTTTACAGGCTTGAGCCACCACTCCTGGCCCCATATATGAATTATTCATACATTCTTATCAACAATATATGAGTGATCTAGTATCTCCACATCCTTTCCAGCATATGGCATTATCATCACTTTTTATTTTAGCCATCTGATAGGTCTGTAGTGATATTGTGGTTTCAAATGTCATTTCCATAATGGCTAATGATGTGGAATATCTTTTCATGTGTTTATTTGCCATCTGCATATCTATTTTGGTGATATATCTTGCTGATGTCTTTTGCTTATGTTCTAACTGGATTATTTATTTTTCAGTTCTGAGAGTTCTTTATATATTCTAGAGGCAACTCCTTTGCTGGATTTTTTTTGTCATTAGTTTTAGCCATTTAATTATTATGTGCCTTGGTGTGGTCTTTTTCATGTTTCTGCTGTGTAGGTTTTTTTAGTATGGGGATTTGCAGGTTTATAGTTTTTATCAGACATTAAATAATTTTGATTATTGTTTCTTTGAATATGCTTCTGCCACTCACTCTTTCCCTGGAACTCCAATTACACATATTTCAAATAGTTTCATATTGTCCCAGAGCTCTATTTTTTTTTCTTCAGTTTTTCCCCCGTGTTTTACTTTGGATAGTTTTTATTGCTGTGACTTCTGGTTCATTAATCTTCTTTTCTGCAGTGTCTAACCTGCTGTTAGTTTCATCCAAAGTATTTTTCATTTCAGATAGTGTATTTTCATTTCTACAAGTTCCATTTGTTTGTTTTTTTTTTGATAACTCCATGTCTCTTCTTTAACATGTTCCCACTTTTCTCTACCTTCTTGAATTTGCAGGCTATATTTATAATAATCATTCTTGTCTATGAATTCAATCTTCTTCTGCATCATTTCTGGATTTGTTCCTATTGATGGGATCTCACTATATTGGGTTATTCTCCTGGTAATCAGCCATATTTTCCTGCTCCTTTTCATGCCTGGTAAGTTTTGATGGGATGCTGGACATTTTGGATTTCACATTGCTGGTTGCTGGATTATATAATATTGCTTTAAATATTGTTGAGTTTTGTTCTGGGTTGGAATTCAGTTACTTGGAATCAGCTTGACCCTTTCAAGACTTGTTTTTAAGCTTTATTAGGGCATGTTCAGAGTAGACTTTATTTAGTGTAGGGCTAATTTGGCCTATTACTGAGGCAATTCTTCTTTGAGAACTATCTTTGATGCCTAGTATATTTGAAGGGTTTTCCACTGTAGCTGGTGGCAACTATTTTCAGTCCCATGTGAGTTTCAAGGATTGTTCTGCCTACTGGTGATTCATTCTCCAGCCTAAGGTGGTTTTTTTACATGCATAGGTGGGTCAACAAGACTCAAGAGACCCTTCTTCAGATCTCTAGAACTTTCTCTTTCTTTGCAACTTCCTCCTTCCTAAGTATTCTTCCCTGTGGATTCTAGCTGCCTTGATTTTCCTGAACTCCTACTCCACCTTCCTACTTCTAGGCTCTTTTTAGATTCCCTCTCCTTGTGCTATGAGTCTGGAGACACCAGGCAGTAAGAAGTAATCATAGGGGCTCTGCTTGTTTGCTTCCCTTCTTTTAGTGGTCTCAGTCTTGTGCTACCTATTGTCTAATGTCTGAAAGCCTTTGTGTCACATATTTTGGTCAGTTTTCTAATTGTTTGAGACAGGAGGGCTTAACCAATGCCAATTACTCCATCATAGCTGGAAGCAAATTCTAACTAATTCCCATTTTATTTTATTTTGTTGAATTGGAGTTTCACTCTGTCACCTAGAGCACAGTGGCTTACTGCAGCCTTGATCTCAGGTGATCCTTCTGTCTCAGCCTCCCAAGTAGCTGGGACTACAGGTGCGTGTCACCACACCTGGCTAATTTTTTAATTTTTTTGTAGAAATGAGGTCTCACTATATTGCATAGGCTGATCTTGATATCCTGGGCTCAAGCAGTCCTCTTGCCTCAGCCTCCCTAAATGTCCTGCCTAATGCCTTTTTTATTACTGAGTGGTATTCCATTGAATGGATACACAATGTTTAACCTTTCACCTGTTGTTGGATATTTTAGTTATGTCCAATCTTTGACCATTTTGAATGAAGCTATCCAAATCTTTGTATGGACATGTTTTCATTTCTCCTGATTACCTAGGAGTGGCATCCCTTGATCATAGAGTATTGTAAATTTAACTTTATAAGACTCTGACAAACAGTTTTCCAAAGCAGCTCTATCAGCAACGTTTGAGAGTTCCTGCTGTTCCACATCATCATAACATTTGATATTGTCTGTCTTTAAAACTTTTAACTATTCAAGTGAATTTTTAGTGGTTTCATTATGGGTTTAATACACGAGTTCTTGTTAACTAGTGTTGTAATAATCTTTTGTGTGCTTAATGGCCATTTAAGTATCTATTTTTATGAAATTTAACTTTATACAGTAAAACACATATGAACCTTCAAGTTGCAGACTTTCAAAGCTGCAAATGTGCATTTGCATTATTTGAGGAGGCACTCTCAGTTTTTGAGGCACAGGACCCAAATGTAGAATGGTACATGAAGGTTGCAGCAACCGTTCAAAATGCAATCCAGTGCTACTGTGTCATCTGTGAAGAGAAAAAAACAAGAGCTACTACCCAGATATCACTGAATCATTTTTTCAAGAGGGTGGGTAGAATTGAATCCAGCAAGGAACCAGCACCTGTGCCATCAACGTCAGGCCTGAGCGAAGTTGCAGCTCGTCCCCCATCTCCTGTTGCTGACGATCCTTCAACTTTGCCATCTGCCACCTCCTCTTCCTCCCCCAGTCCGTAACTCTTCTTGCCTGTTCACTCAATGCCAGCCCCTGTATGCCAGCTGTTGTACTGTACTGTACTACTGTGCTTTTCAAGGTACTGTCCTGTAAGATTAAAAATGTTTTATTTTTTTGTTTGTTTTTATGTATTATTTGTGTGAAAAGTATTATAGACCTATTCCAGTACATTACTACATAGCTGATTGTGTTAGTTGGGTACCAGACTAACTCTGTTGGATTTACGAACAAATTGGCCTTACAAACATGTTCTCAGGACAGAATTCATTTGTATGTAGGGGACTTACTGTATCTTTTCTCCATTTTTTCCCATTTGCTTATCTTCTTCTTACTGAATTACAAGAGTTTAAAAAATATATAATCTGGATATAAATTTCTTGCACTTATAACAGTCTATACTTTTGACCATGTCTCTTTCCTGGATGGAGGGGAATAGGGGTAATGGTAAGAATATAAACAGGCCATTGTAGTTACCAAGGAGAGAGATGATTGTGTCTTAGACTAGAATAGGGAATTTGATGGAGAAAAGTAGATAGAATTTTTATTTTTTTGAGTTGGAGTCTCACTTCATCGCCCAGGCTGGAGTGCAGTGGCATGCTCACGGCCACCCCAGTGTCGACCTGCTGGGCTCAGGCGATCCTTCCACCTCAGCCTTCCAAGTAGCCAGAACTACAGGTGTGTGCTGCCATGCCTGGCTAATTTTTTGATTTATTGTAGAGATGAGGTCTTGCCAAGTTGCCCAGGCTGTCCTCAAACCCGTGGGCTCAGGCAGTCGTCTTACCTTGGCCTCCCAAAGTGCTGGGATTACAGGCTTGAGCCACTGCACCTGGCCAGAAGTTTTAAATGATTAAAAAATATTATGTCTATTTGTCTTTTTCTTTTGTCATCTGAATGTCCTTAAATACATTTTAAAAGAAGCGGTAACTGCAGCAGAAGGATGTCTCAGGAACCCACGATATACTCCTTCCTGTTCCTTGTTCTGAGCTATGGAGCAGCAGGTCATGGAGTTCCAAATTCCAGGCAGGGTAAGTCCTGAGGGAAGAATCACACTTTGTGGTTTCCACACATCTTAGGGAATGTAGAGGGATAGATCAGCTTAGGTACATGATGCCCTAAGTTGTTTTGGGGCATGTGTGTGCATGCATGTGTGTGTGCATGTGTTTGTGCGTGTGTGTGTGTAGGATTTTCAGGATTATTGTAAAAAGAGTTTTTCAAATCAAGGCTTTCTCACAACTAGGTGCAGTTATAATTAAAAATCACTATGAATTTCTTTCATGAGTGGTTTTTTTTGGGGGGGCTTTTCTCCTAACTCATATTTGTATTTTTGAAGGTCACACAATTCAATTCTAGTTATACATTCAATGGCTTTCTTACAGATTTGCATCCGTTGTTGCAAGAAATGGCGGTGAGTATTCCATTTCCTTTTAATCAAAATCCCCTCTCCTGGAACTGCCAACTTCTTCATGTCATACTTGATGTTATCGCTTTGCCTTTTAGGAAGAAATAATAGATGGAAGCTATCTGAATGGTAATGTGCCCCTTCTGTCTCCACTTGTTTCGCCTAAGAATTTCAAACAGCATGCGGCTGTGATCTCTCTGGAATGATTCCTTTTTAAGTTGTCTTTTCATTTTATTCCCATTGTAGCATTACTGGATCTCATACAGTTTCAAAGGTAACCTGTCCTGGGGGGAGGGGAAAGGATGGGGTGGATTTTTAATAAAAATTTTTAATGGAAGTCTCTTAATTGTAAAAAGTAATACGTCCTCATTACAAAAATGTCAACCAATGCATAAGTGTTTCAGAAATAGATACCCTTTTTCTACAGACATTTATTCCTCCTCTGCTATAGCATAAGAGCTGAAATTTATTGAGTGCTTTTTATGTCTATGTGGGTACTATTCTAAGTGATTGGTACATAGAAAAACATTTAATCCTCACAAGTGCCCTATGAGGTAGGTCCTGTTATTATTCCATTCCACAGAATACTGCAACTGAGGCCCAGGATGGGTGAATCAAGACCAATAGCTGGGATGTGAACCAGTAGTCTGGCTCCAGGGCACATTCCCTTCACTGTCATGCTATATGCTACATACAGGCCTGTGTTAGATACAGGGATGTGGGACAGGGAGCTAGATAGTGTTGTGGAAAGGCCAATATGAAGAAATAATTTGGCCGGGTGTGGTGGCTCACGCCTATAATCCCAGCACTTTGGGAGACCAAGGTGAGAGGATTGCCTGAGCTCACCGGTTTGAGACCAGCCTGGGCAACTTGGCAAGACCTCATCTCTACCATAAATCAAAAAATTAGCGAGGCGTGGTGGCACGTGCTTGTAGTTCCAGCTACTTGGAAGGCTGAGGCGGAAGGATCACCTGAGCCCAGCAGGTCGAGGCTGCGGTAATGGTAAGCGTGCCACTGCACTCCAGCCTGGGTGATGGAATGAGACTTTGACTCAAACAAACAAGCAAGCAAACAAACAAAACAAACAAAGAAGTAATTCTAAAATGATGAGTATTATGGAGGAGAAGAAATGTGGGCCTTGGGATTCCATGTCAGTTATGTTAAAGTGAAAGATCCCCATAAGCAGTTCTTTCTCTAAGATAATGCCAATTGATCATTTTGCATATATTATTTCAGTTGAAGTATTTTATTTATTAATTTATCCATCTACCCATCCATTTATTTATAGCAAATGTGGGATTATGAACAGTTATTTGTGAGGATTTACTATGTATGTGTCGGGTACTGTTGCAAGCAATTTATATGTGAGGACGAATTTAATCCTCACAATTGTTAGCCATATTTCATGTAAAGGGAAACTGAAGCACAAGAAAATTTAGCAAATTGCCTAAGGCCACAAAATTAAGTGGAAGAGCCATGATTCAAATCTGGATTTGGAGTCCAACTCTTAGCTATGCTATTTCAGCCTTTTGTGGCATAGACAGCATTTGCTTTTTTTTTTTTTTGAGTTGGAATCTCACTCTGCGTCACCCAGGCTGGAGTGCAGTGGCACACAGGCTCACGGCCACCCCAGCATCGACCTGCCGGGCCCCAGCGATCCTTCCACCTCAGCCTTCCAAGTAGCCAGAACTATAGGCATGCGCTACCATGACCGGCTAATTTTTTTCATTTATTGTAGAGACGAGGTCTCGTCAAGTTGCCCAAGCTGTTCTTGAACCCGTGGGCTCAGGCAGTTCGCTCACCTTGGCCTCCCAAAGTGCTGGGATTACAGGCTGAGCCACTGAGCCTGGCCAGCATCTGTTTTTTAAACTTAAGATAGTAAGGACATCTTTCCAAGTCAGGCAGTTTGGCTTGTAGTCAATCTAAATGTTTTGGGGATTAAAATATTGTATACAGCTTAGAAACGGAGAATTGTCTTTGAGAAAATGGGATTCCTCAGCCCAGGCAGACTCCTAGAATTGGAAACGGGATCCACTATCACTGTGCCTGGTTAAGAAATCTACTTCTAAGCACAAAGTTCCTAGCATCCCTGGCTCATTCCCATTATCCTCTCTTAACTTCTGTCCTCTGGGCACCCAGCTAGTGCAGCACTGCTTGTAAGAGAACCTGTCATTGTGACTTTTTCCTGTCTGTCTTTGACTGAAGATCCCACGTGTGGACGGAGGACTTGTCCCACAGAATCCTGGCCTATCTGAATTCACGAAATGTTGCCTTCACCATCCCCAGCCTGCAGGTGTGTACCTGAGACCCATCTATATGTTCCCCTTTCAGTGCTCAGGAATTGCATACTCAGGGCCCAGGTAAATTGGAGAAGGGAGCATGGAGATAGTCTTTGCTTCTGCAAAGATAAGTGTTTTGTCCAGTGTTTCTTGAAACATGATACAAGCTCTTTTGTCTTTTTTTTTTTCATTTTCCCACCTTTGATGGAGACATGGCATATTAGGGAATAGGCTGAGCTTCTGTAACAAAGAGACCCAAAATTAAAGCAGCTCAAATAATTTAGTGTATTTCTTTCTCATGTAATAGTCCAGAGCTAAGTGGGAGATCCACAAAGGAAAGGCAGCTCTATTCTGTAAGGTCATTCAGGGATCAAGCTTCCTTTCATCTTTTTGCTCTGTCATCCCCTAAGAAGTTCAACCCATGCAGTTGAAACACCACATTCATTCTCCAACCCAGAAGAGGTGGATGGAAAGAGGAAGTGATGGATAAGTGTCTTTTTTTCTAAGGACATGACTTACAAGTTATACAATTTCTTCTGCTCACATTACATTGGCTCACACATCACAGTCATATCTTACTTTGAAGGAGTCATGTATTTGGCTAAAAGTTGAGGGTATCTATAGATAAAAAGAACAGTAAAGGAGTGGATATTTGGGCATAATGATCAATCTCTCAATTATGGGTCCAAGAAATATTTTTTCTTTGCCTTTTAACTCTATTATAAGGAAAACAACAGCACAAACATGTAAATAGGTAACAATGGATATTTGTCTTAAGGGACACTGGGGCATGATGGGGACTGTGATAAACTGGACAGGACTTGCCTCTTCAGCTTGACCACTAGCTCAGTGTGGCATAAGACAGAAAATTGAGGGAAATGTTTCTTTCAGTATTCAAAAATTATTTACCTGGTTTACTAAAGAAGTCACTCGCATCATTGACCAATGAATAAAGTTTTGACATATGTCTTTGTTGTTTCAATTTAATGTCAACCAACATTCATGTCACAACTATACTCCGAGAGTTGGTTGTCTACCAGGTATGAGGACACCCCCTACCTGGAAGTGGCTGTTGGCTCTACATAGCATCTTCTTTCCTTTTTCTCTTCACTAGACATGGGAACCTTAAAAAAAGTAATGCCTATCCTTTTTTTCCTCTAGCAATAAGGTTTCTCATGAGAAGTATCTATTTTAGCCTGATGATTAGATATACTGCTCCCTATGTACATACCATATTCACTTATTCATTCAATATCTACTTATTTAACATCTACTTTCTTCCTGGCATCGTTTTAGACACTAGAGACTTGCGGGAGCTCAAGATGGTCATGTTACTACTCTCATAGACCTTTTATTCTAGTGGAGATGCAGGGAGACATTAAGTAAATCATTATTCAACTCATTCAGAACAGAAATAGTAGCTGGCACTATTGAGCACTTGTGTGCTAGACACTATCGAAAACACTTTACGCAGTCACTTAGTCCTCCTAATAAGGCTACGTGGTAAGGCCTACTATTGCCCCCATTTTTCAGATGGGAAAACTGAGGCTCAGAAGTAGCATTGCTTGTAAAACACAGATGTCCAGTTACATCTGAATTTTAGATAAACAGTGAGTCGTTTTTTAGTTAAGTATGTCCTATGGGACACTGGAACATACTTATACATATTAAAAATTTATTCGTTGTTTACCTGACATTCCAATTTAACTGAGCATCCTATGTTTGACCTAGCAACACTAAGTAAGTAACTTGCCCAGGCTATAGAGCTAGTTAGCATCAAGGTGAGGATTTACATGTGGGTAGTCTTGGTTTAGAGTTCCTCTTGCTCATGGCATCACACTGTACTGCCTTCCTAGAGCACATCTGTTTAAGGGAAGCTTAGGAAATAATTCTCCAGATAGCAGAGGAACTCTCTTTCAAGAGAGGCATCTCTGGCTGTTGCTCCTTTCTTGTCCTGGAGAGGTCGTCACAGAGAATCCGTTCATTTCTCCTGAATTTTGCTCCTGTGCCGACAGCTGAAGTTTGAGCAGCAGCGCCATCTGGGGGCACTAAACTTTCAGGACAAAGACCAGCAGCTCTAGATTTGCAACCTCAGTCGCCTATGGCGGGCAGACAGGCCACAGAATGTGGAAATCAGGATGGCTGGGCTTGCAGCGTTACTTCAGCCAGCAGCGGCCCCTTGGCCACCAATTATCCCCCTAAAGGGGATGCGTGTCCGGTGTTGCCAAATCTCTGGATTTTCCAAGATAAATGGGAAATCTGGATTTTGTGAGGAATTCCCTGACTTTTAAATGTCAGCAGCTAATGAGAACATTTAGAGCTGGCCAAACCAAACACATCTGCTTGTTGCGGTGTCTGCAGGGCATGAGGCGTGCGGGCCGTGGTGCTGGCCGTGGTGCTGACCGCGTGGTCCTGCCTTTCTGTCCTCACCGACTTTCCCAACACCCCACATCCAGGCAGCCGTGGAGAATCACCTGGAGCAGTGTTTGTACCAGCCCCAGAAGCTTCTGGAAGACCTGAGAAAAACAGATGCACAGCAATTCCGCACTGCCATGAAATGCCTCTTAGAAGACAAGAAGGACCGCTTGGTGAGGCGTTCTGGGCATCCCAGCAGCAGAAAGGTCCAGGGCCAGTTGGTTTTCATTGAAATGAATCCAAGGAAGCCTGACTCAGGCCTTGGCCCTTTTTTTCCTTTAACTTTTTTATTTTGAGGATGTGGGGTACAATTCAAGGTTAGGTATACAAATGTTCATTATGCAGGCACTCTTGTTGATGAGGTGTGTTCCCCCATCCCCTGGCAGTTTCCCACTACCGCCAATCCCACCTTCTTCACCCTCAGCAGTTTTCCACTACTGCCAATCCCTTTATTATGGTATTATGATAATTTTTCAAGGCCTGCTTATGAGTGAGAACATGTGGTACCCAGTTCTTTGTTTCTGTGATAGATCATTCAGTATTATAGACTCTAAGTCCATCCAAGTTGCTGCGAAGTTCATAATTTACTTCTTCTATATGGCATTGTGTATATGTACCACATTTTAAAGATCCAGTCTTCTTTCAATGGGCAGCATGGTTGGTTCCATGTTTTTGCTATTGTGAATAATGCGGCAATAAACATGCGTGTGCAGGTATCTTCTTCATAGAGTGATTTGAATTTCTCCAGGTATATTCCCAGTAGGGTGGTTGTGGGGTCATATGGAAGATCGATTTTTAGATATTTTAGGAATTGTTACACTGTTTTCCACAGGGGTTGTACTAGTTTACACTCCCACCAACAGCGTAGAAGTGATCCTCTTTCCCCATATCCTCTCCAGCATCTGTTGTTTTTTGAGTTATTGATGATGGCCATCCTGACTGGGGTTAAGTGGTATCTCAGTGTGGTTTTAATTTGCATTTCTTTGATGACTAAAGAGGCTGAGCAGTTTTTCATGTATCTGTTGGCTGCTTGTATGTCTTCTTTTGAGAGTGTTTATTCCTATATTTTGCCCACTTTGTAATGGGGCTGTTTGTTTTTTTCTTTTTGGCATGCTTTGAGTTCCTTGTAGATCCTAGATGTTATGACTTTCCCTTCTTTATCTCTTCTCTCTTCCTCCCTCTTCTTCAAGCTTCTGGGAGTTTTAGGATCTGAGTGTTTTTCACATTCTCCAAAGTTCAAATGAAGAGTCTTATAATGAGTACTCCTGTGGGCACTAAAAAATGAGGGTTGCTCAGGATCTTTTAATAGTTTGGTTTGATAAACACTCATAAATGATTATTGTGCACCAGTGGGCACACAGATGACAGACTGTTCCTGTCCTCAAGAAACTTATAGTCCAGAAGGGAGGTAAAAACAGAAACACAAATTTTCCACAAAATGAGGTTAGTGGTATAAGAGATCACAAAATAAGGCCTCTGAGCCCCACAAGGTCCTTGGGATCCAAAAGATGAGATTTAGAGTTTTTTTAAAAAATTAAATTGGAGATAGTTTAGTATGGAGCAATGTTTTCCAAAAGGAGTTGAACCATTTAAACATGTTCATGATATACTTAGTTTAATGTCTGTTATTAAAATATGATGAATTCATCAAACCAGTTTAGTAAAGGAATGTAAAAGTTTCTTTTGAAATAAATTTAAATTTTAAAAAAGAGTCCTTGAAATGAAAATATGAAGTAAAGGCAGTGGAAAAATAGGGTGGTTCATGAACATGATATTGCTTAATGTTTATTGAGGGTTTACCATGTGAGAGGTATTATTCTAAGGAAATGGCCAAGAAACTGTTTCTGTAAAGGGCTGGCTAGTATTTTAGTCTTTGCAGGCAAATGTTTTGAGACTCTCTGTCTCAGTTACTCTCTTCACTGCCATTGCATTGTGAAAGCTGCCATAAGTGATAAGTAAATGAATGGGTGTAGATGTGTTTCAGTGAAACTTTATTCACAAAAATAGGTGGTGGGCCAGATTCGGCCTGTGGGTCATAGCTTGCTGACCACTTTTCTAAGAGTTTTTCATGCATGGACTCATTGAATCCTCTTCAGAGCCTTCAGAAATAAGATTGATAGAAGAATCTTACCATTCCAATACTCAGATGAGGAAACGGGCTTGGAGAGAGAGATTCAGTTAAGTAGCCTCAATTTACATAGCTTGGAAGTAGCAAACCTGAATCTGGTGATGTCCATAGTCCCCCTTTTAGAATGTTTTAAAATCTATTTAAAAATGCAAAGGAAGCCAATTCTATCAGAAAACATTCATCAAAATGTATAAAGACTTATTTAGGGTATAGTAATTTATGTGCTTCTTTAACACATTCAGTAACAAGATTTAGCAACAAGTCTAATAAATTCTGTAATTTTGAGGACATATTGAGTGTAAATAGGATTTCAATATATCTGCAACAATGTGATGCAATATGAACATGTCTGAGATTTCGATCAGAGGTCAAAGATCCTGTTACTACCATACCTTGTTGCCTACATTCATCCCTGAGGGAAATGCTAAAGGTCAGTTCTGCGTGAGTAAAAATGAGGATACAGTGTTCCCCCAGTGTTCACAGATGCTCCAAGCTCTACCTACATCCCCTGCTTCAGAACCCTTAAGTGCACTCTTAACCATTACACTGTTTAGCCACCTACAGCAAATGACTGGTTAGGAATCACTTGATCCTGGTTAAAGTGTGGGTTTGTGCCCAGACACATTTTTTTTTCAGATCCCAGCTCAGTTGTGCATTTGGGCTGGTGGCTTATTCTCTGTTTGTTTCAGTCACCTGTGCTATTGAGATAATAATAGTATGTAACATTTGTTGAGTGCTCACAAGGCACCAGGCATTTTACATTCATTATCTCATTCCATTCTTACACATCTAAGCAATAGGTACTGAGCTTATCTCCATTTTACAAAAGAGAAAACTGGGACTTTAAAAAGATAAGTCATTTGCTCAAGGACACACAGATAATAAATGGAGGCACTGGGGTTTGAACCTGGGAATGTCTGACCCTAGGACCCATGGCGCTTAACCTATAGGACTGTCGTGAGAATTAAACAAGGTAATGTATGTTTTCTCCATGTTTGGCATGGTGCCTGGTATGTAGTCAATGCTCAGTAAATGGTATATGGTGTGAAGAAGGGATCCATCAGATGGTGACTAAGCCTTGTCAGCATTTCTAGGTTCTGTGGTTCAAAAGATTCATTAATTCACCCATTTATTCTAACAGGCCATTTGTTCATTGTCTTCTAGGTACCAGGCACTCCACTCTGTACATAGCTTGGGTCACAAGAATGTTTCTAGCTCAACCCTGAATACATGTTGGAAACAATGCCTAGGCTCCACCCAGATCAGTTAAATCAGACTCCAGATAGCATTGTTGGAGATCAGTACTTTTTTTTAGTCTGGGAGTCTCATTCTGTCACCCAGACTGGAGTGCAGTGGCAAGATTATGGCTCACTGCAGCCTCTACCTCTTGGGCTCAGGCAATCCTCCCGCCTCAGCTTCTCGAGTAGCTGGGACTACAGGTGTGCATCACCATGCTGGGCTCATTTTTTGATTTTTTTGTAGAGATGAGGTTTCACTATGTTGTCCAGGCTGGTCTTGAGTTCCTGAACTCAAACAATCCTCCCACCTTGGCCTCCCAAAGTGTTGGGGTGACAGGCATGAGCCACCAAACCAGCCTGCTGGAGATTAGTGCTTTCTAAAAATTCCCAGATGATTCTGATGTGCAACCAGAGTTAGAATCAGGGACCTGGAGAAGAGACAGGCACACGAGCCTCTTTAATACATCGTCACTTTTGGTTCAAGATGCCCTGAGAGCACATAATGATTTGAAGTAGGAAATTGGAGGGGATTAGAGAAGACTTCCTAAAGAGGTGATGACTGGGCCCAGCCTTAAAGAATGAGCTAGATTTCTTTAGAAGAAGGAGGAGTGGGGAAGGAATTCCAGCAATTCCAAGGACCTAGGGCATGACATTCATGGTGTATCTGGGGAGCGAGAAGGCTCCTGAGTGAGTGGAGCAGGTAAAGGCTTTGACATTGTTCTATAGGTGATGGAAAGTTCTAGAAGTTTTGACCAGCAGCATGGTGATAAAAGGTGATCACAAATGTCCCCACTGCTGCAACGTGTGGTCCCTCTCAGGGCTTCCAAATCAAGGCAGCTCTCAAGGCAACTGTAGCTTCTCTCATTGCTTTAGGACCTGAAAGACATCGTCATCGATGTGGGAGAAATTCGGGAACAAGCCTTGCAGAGCCCTGGAGTGAACCGCAGCCTGTTTCTCATCACACTGGAGAGGTGTTTCCAGGTGTTGAACTCCCTGGAGTGTGTGGAGATCCTGGGCAGGGTGCTTCGGGGATCCTCAGGCAGCTTTCTCCAGCCGGACATCACGGAGAGGCTCCCCCGGGACCTGCGTGAGGATGCCTTTAAGAACCTGTGAGTGCATCCTCCCACATCTTCATACCACACACTAACCCTCAGGGGCTGTTATGGGACCTCAAGGTGGTATTACCTGGCAGCAGGGAGAAGACAGATGGGGGACAGGCTGATATTCCAGTTCTGGAGCAGAAGCTTAAACTCAGTAGAGTTGAGAGATGATTTGATTAAGAGTCTCCCACATTTCAGTCATTTTGGTACCATTCTCACAATTTTTGCCATACCGACATACCACCTGCATTATTATTTTACTTTGTGTTTTTCTTTAGAGTGATTTATTCTTCTTCATTAAAAATATTTGTTGTAAAAGTAAAGTTGGTATCATTACTAAAAATGGGAAGCTAGTATCCTTTGTCTTAAGTAAAAGTAACCATAAAAATAAATCCAGTGCAAAAACAAGTATCACAAAACCCTAGCTAGATATGTTGCTTCCTTGAGTGTCTGCCTTAGTCATTTTGGGCTGCTAACACAGTGATACCATAGACTGGTAGCTTAAACAACAAATATGTCTCTCTTTAAAAAAAATTATTTTATTTTAAAGATATGGGGCACAATTCAGGATTAGGTATGCAAGTGGTCATTGTGTAGGTAAAGTTTGGCCCCCCTTTCGTCCTCACAACAAATATGTCTTTCTCACTGTCCAGAGACTGGGAAGTTCAAGATCAAGGCACTGACCGATTTGGTGTATGGTGAGGACATGCTTCCTGTTCATAGAAGGCATCTACCTGCTGTGTCCTCACATGGTGAAAGAAGCAAGGGAGCTCTCTGGTGTCCCTTTTAAAAGGCTATTAAAAATAATTTTAAAAAGGCCATTAATCCCATTCATGAAGGCTCCAGCTTCATGACCTAATAACCCCTGAATAACCTTGGGGATTATGATTTTGGGGGGAGCACAAACATTTAATCTATAGCACCAAAGCTCTAAGCTTGGGAACTGTTCTCTTGATTAAAAAAGGAGCTGAAGGCTGGGTGCAATGGCTCAACCCTGTAATCCCAGCACTTTGGGAGGCCGAGGTGAGGGGGTTGTCTGAGTCCATGGGTTTGAGAACAGCCTGGGCAATTTGATGAGACTTCATCGCTACAATTAAAAAAAAAAATTAGCCAGGCATGGTAGTGTGTGCCTGTAGTTCCAGCTACTTGGAAGGCTGAGACAGAAGGATTACCAGAGCCTAGAGGGTCAATGCTGGGGTGGCCGTGGGCATGCCACTGCACTCCAGTCTGGGCAACAGAGTGAGACTCCAACTCAAAAAAAAAAAAGGAGCTGAGTGTATGTGAAAGATTCACTGGCACTAAACAGAGACTCTCCTTGAGGGACAACAGGAATGACAGAGCACAGAAAGAGGAGGACTCCTTCCTTTTGGATGCCATGCCAGCTCATCTTTGTTAACATCCAGTCCTGTACGAGATTACACTTTGAGGGACGCAAAATTAGAGGGCTGTGTCTAGGACTCAAAGGGCCCCCCTCCCTGGGCATTGTTACCTCCAACTCCCTCCTTTTACTAATTGTAACACTTTACATCCCTTACATCCTTGCAAGGCTCTTTCTAAATCTACAATAATTTAGAAAAAGGGAATGACCAATATGATGACAGCAGCATGGGTATTCTTTTTATTTTTATTTTGCAGCTAAAGGACTGTAGGAAAAACAGATAATATACTGACCTCATTTTTATCTTCCTGGTGTCTGTTTTTTGACCAAGACATAAAACACATAAAAGGCTTTTGCGCAGCATGCCAAAACACCATCCCTTTTAAATCCAGTGTCTCCTCCCTCTTCCACTCACTCAGGCTGTATGAGGATGGGCGTGGTGATGGAGCGAACGTCTGTGGGAGAGGGAATTTATTGGTCACTGCTCACCTGATTGCAAGTGACACAAAAACCCATTCAAATGGGCTTGAACCAAAAAGGGGGATTATTGGATGATGTAATTGAATAGTTTTAGGTGTAAGGGCTGGCTTCAGGCACAGTTGGATCCAGAGGCTCAAATTATGCCATTAGGAATGTCTTTGGCTCGTTATTTCTCTGCCCTTCCTCCTGTGGGTTGGCCTCATCTCAGGCTGGCTCTTTCCACATGTAGCCTTAGCAGATTGGCCTGCTTCTTAGAATGTCCAGTCCAGAAGAGACAGAATTTCTCTTTTCATCAGTTCCAAGCAAAGTCTTAGACTTGATTCCTATTGGTTCAAATGGAGTCATATGCCCATCCTTGGGCCAATGACTGTGGCTAAGGGGATCTAATATGCTGAATGGCTTAGATGTAGGTCAAAACCCAACCCGAACAACTTGGACCAAGAGTGGAAGAAATGAGGTGTTTTCTAAAAAAAAAAAAAAAAAAAAAGGTGCTGTTATGAGGAAAGGGGAATGGATGCTGGACAGTCAAAGCCACAGATGTCCACTACAAAACCTAGCTTTATGTAGATCCTGAATAATACCTAGGGGGCAGGTTATGAGCCTTGCAGACCTGTAGACAGAAAGAGAAAGAACAATATAGATGTAACATTGCCCAACTCCAGACTCCCAGCTCTTGAGTAGAGAGTCTGGAATATGACCCTACTTCCACTCTAATGGGCACCATGTAATCCAACCCCTTCAGTCATGGATAAATAAACTGAGGCCTAGAGAAGGGACAGTGTCTCTGAGGTGCCCCTGTGGAAGTTGTCTTTATCTTAACTCAACCCACGTCTTTGGAACCCCAGTTCTTTCCCCTTCCCACTCTATTCTGCCATCCCTCTGCTCCTTGTGAGGATCATGCCATTAATCCCACCCCCATTTTTCAGATGAGGAAATCAAGGCACAGAGAGACCAAATGATTTGCCCTAGGTCAGACTCCTAGGGGATGATAGAACCAGCATTTTTACAAATGGGCAAGCTTTCCCTTTAACGATATTTATCATTTTTTAAAAAAGAACTGTATCTTGTCCCAGTTCCTGCCCTTGCCTGTACATCTACTCTTGCTTTTAAGAAAAATAAAAAAAATTAGAGAAGACATCACATTGAGCTTAAGGGAAAGTTTGTCTATTCACATATAAAATGGCTGGAGGAGAAACAGCAATAAAATTGAAGCTTAGAATAGGTTGGTGAATGGGCTGTTGGTGAATTGATATTCAGTGGTGGTAAGCGGGGGTGAGGGAGGACTTCCAGGAGGAGGAGACTCAGCTGTTTTGCAGGATGAGCAAGAGGGATGGTCAGTACCAAATGCAGTGAAAGAGAAAGTCCTAATAGGACCAAAGGGGACCTCTGGCTATGGCCAGAAGGAGGTCACTGGTGACTTGGGTCACAAGGAGCGATGTGGTGAAACCACATCTGGGAAAACTGGATTGCAGTGGTTTGAAAAGTGACCAAAGCCGGGCTCGGTGGCTCAGCCTGTAATCCCGAGCCTTGGGAGGCTGAGGTGAGTGGATTGCCTGAGCCCGCAGGTTCAAGACCCGCCTGGGCAAGCGAGACCTCATCTCTACAATAAATCAAAAAATCAGCCGGGTGTGGTAGCGCGCGCCTGTAGTTCCAGCTACTTGGAAGGCTGAGGCGGAAGGATCGC
>CAUYQG010257937.1:0-32417 GCA_963574415.1 Tarsius wallacei
CAGCATTTGGGGGAGATGGTCAGTAAACGGCTGAGCATTTGGGGGAGACGGTCAGTAAATATCCACAATGTATTGTTAAATTAAAGAGACGACACAGAGAAGCAGCTTGTTGTTGTTTTGTTGTTGTTGTTGTTGTTTGGGCTTTTTTGGTTTTTTTTTTTTTACTTGGAGTCTCACTCTGTCGCCGCCTGGACTGGAGTGCAGTGGCTGCTCCTGGCCCCCGCACCTTCAACCTGCTGGGCTCCAGCGATCCTTCCGCCTCGGCCTTCCAAGTACCTGGAACTACAGGTGCGCGCTACCACGCCCAGCTAATTTTTGATTTATTGTAGAGATGAGGTCTCACCAAGTTGCCCAGGCGGGTCTCGAACCCACGGGTTCAGGCAATCCACTCACCTCAGCCTCCCAAGGCGCGGGATTACAGGCTGAGCCACTGAGCCCGGCTTGTTGTTGTTTTTAATGAGCAATAATCATACCTCAAGATAAACCTCACTGGCTACAATACCACCAGTGTGCGAAGCGTTATTTTTAAATGACCTCAGTTTTTTAAGATGTTATTTAAGAGCCATAGATATAGGTACTCTTGTTTGTATATAATCATGTGAGCAAAGAGAAAAGTATGAAGGGCTCCTTACCAGGCTGGTTGGAAAAGGAGGAGACAGCAGTGGATGCTGTGACAACTAAGTACAATTCTGAAAAACATCTGCGTTGCCAAGTCATAGAAGTGACATGCTGCTGGAAAACATGTTTTGCTGTTTTTGTTGAAGTTCTAAAACAAAGTTTATTAGAGAAAGAAGGGGGAAAAGAAACAGAGACATGCTGGAGCTGGCGTGGGAGAAAGAAACCTCCATGTTGTTTTTAACTTGGTGCCCTGTGTTGGCATTGTTCACACGATTCTGTATTGATCATGTGGTGGATTCTGATCACACTACAAAGGAAAAGAGCCAGCAAACCGCAACCACCACCACCCCCCCCCCACCCCCTGGCACTTGGCCGCCTTTGCACCACCTGACACCTTGATACTCAGCTGCGGCCTGGGGTGCAGTAGGTTAGAGCCATGAGATTAGAGATTCGTGGCTGGGTGGAATGGAGCTGTCTCAAAAAGACCAAGATAGGGTGAGTGCGAAGTGTGCAGTCAGGGTTCTCCTGGCCCAGATCAGCACACACCTGATCTTGGCCAAGGGCTTGAAATCTTTCCCGAGCTGGCCTGGGGAATGAGGGTGAGGAGCCACACCTGCAACCCCCCGACCTGGAACCCCCAACACCCCGCAGCTCCCCCAGGCCCTGCGTGAAGGCTGGTCTATCTGTTGTTTCCACCTTGGTTTCCCCCACCCACCTCACTCACTGGCATCCCTACCCGTCTCCCCCCACCAGTACTTCGTGTAGCATGGATATCCCTGTCATATCTGAGTTCCTTCTTCCTCAGGCTTAGAATAAGCTCTACACTTAGGCTTGCTGACTCCACTTTCCAGGTGTGCGGGGCTCTCAGGCTGGAAATCCCCTTTCTGGCTCTCAGAACCTGGGTTTTGAGGTAATCGTGTATCTAGCACCTCAGGAAAAGCAGCTTCAACGTGTCAAGTGAATGGAACTTTCTCCTTTCTAGGTGACCACCCACTCCTTGGAGAGAACTACTCCTCTGATTCCATAGATTGAGACATCAGACTGCAACTTATTAAACTAGAGTTTTATTTGAAAATCACCTCAAAGATATTTCCTGTGTTATATCAACAATAGGTTGAATAGTGCATCAACCAATATGTGTGACTTTACTCTCGGTGAAAATAAAGTTTTCAAGTTGATTGACATTACCTCCACCCTGGGAAGAACACAGTATTCCCATGACCCCTGACTCACCAGAAGAGAGCCCTGTGACCCTAAGAAAGATCCCCATAACCCCAAGTGAGAGCCCCATCACCCCAGGAGAGAGCCCCATCACTTCAGGGGAGAACCTTTTTGCCCCAGGGAGAGCCCCATCACCCCAGGAGAGAACTGTGTCACCCTAGGGGGAAGCCATATCACCTTCAAGGAGAGAGCCCCATCACCCCAGATGACAGCCCCATCACCCCAGGAGACAGCCCGGTCACCCAAGGAGAGAGCCTTGACACTCGAGGGGTGCGTCTCTAATCTGCAAGGGATTTTGTGTCAGTGATGAAAGAGTTAAGGGTCCCAACCTGAGCAGTAGTAACTAATCCACGAAGTTGGTTACCTTCTTTGAAACAAAGTCACCCCCCTCTGCCCAGTGCTCACAGAAGATGCCATCTCAGGATGCCTCTTTGGTTTCACGCCCGTTTCCAACTGGTTGCCACCTGTTCAAGCATTCACTTAGGCAACAATGGCCTCTGAGAAGGGGACAGTGTCATTGAAACCTGATGGTGGTTTGTCTCAAGTCCTAAAAATGAAGTCTGCATGTCATCTGGGTGTATTCATGTGTACGTGTGTGTCTGAAAATGGGGTGATGAACTGAAACAGAAAGCTATTAGAGGCCAAAATGTGGACATGTGCATCATCATGCATGTATTTATATGTGTGTATCATCATGTAGCTGTGCTTAGATATGTATGTATATGTGTATGTGTCTATATCATATATGCATGTATCCTTACATGGATATCATTATGTATGTGTACATCAATATGCATAAATATGTCTGTATCCTTACATAGGTATACGTATGTGCGTGATTGTGTAGGTGTATCACTATGTGTATATATCAATATGTACGTATATATAATGCATGTATATATTATCATGTACAATATATGACAATTAAGCTTGCAAACTCATCCTAGAAAAAGTGCTACACACCTCATTACTGGATATCACTACAGTCACCTTCAAAGTTTTCCTCTTGGAAAGCTATGCAATGATGCCAGTGCCTAGTCCACCCATCAAAGCAGTTTTGGAACTGGCCATTAGAGTTGTATTACCCTTGATGTCCTGAATGTCATCAAGATGTCTTCCTTTCAACATTTCTCTTCGGGTAAAGAAAAAAGTCATCGGGGGCCAGATCAGGTGAGTAGAGAGGGTGTCCTAATGCAGTTATTTGTTTACTGGCCAAAAACTCCCTCACAGACAGTGCTGTATGAGTGGGTGCAGTGTCATGATGTAAGAGCTCTTTTGAGAACATTTTTGCACACAGTTTTCTCATGCCAAGATTTTTAGTCAAGATTTTCCTATTTCTCTGTCAATGTTTATCTGGTCTGCTATGCTTCTCACAGTCAGCCAATGATTTTGACGCACAATTCCACACATTTTTGCAATGTTTTTTGTTAGTTCTGCTTGCTCCTGGCTGTCCTGACTTCTCTTTGTCAGTGACACTTTCTCCCCCCTCAGAAAAACATTTGATCCATTTGTCCACTGCTGTTTTCTTCATGGCATTATCCCCAGAAACTTGGACTGACATGTCCCTGATTTCACTTCCATTCTTGCCAAGTTTAACAAGAAGTTTAATGTCTGTTCATTGCTCTAATTTAAGCTCTGACTTTCTCGTGATGGCACACAAAAACATGCAACAATAATGAACACCACTCGGCAAGACATTGTCATACATCGATGCAGACACAGCTGTGAGACACTGATATACCAAGGTTAGGAAACTTTACCAAGTTGTTTGTACAGTGCTGCCAACATAAGGGCATGGTGGCAAGTTCACAAACTTAATTGTCAAACCTCATATGCATACATTCATGTGTACATTATTGTGTATGTGCATATACCATTATATGTATATGTATCGATATGTATGTGTGTATGCTTATATCATTATGTACATATATATGTGTGTGTATACATGTATAACTCTAGGTCCTTCCTTTCTGGTGTGGATGCACTGAGAGCTTTATACATGTTAAGGTGTCCAGACACCGGACAAGGGCTTTCATCTGGCTACCAAGAGAGGATGTCATTAGTGCTCATCATGCTTCCTTATGTGGTCCCAGGGGCATAGCAGCAGTTCAGGATAGAGCACTGCTCTTGGTTGAGCCCAGCACGTACAGTCCTTATACATTCAGTATTTGGGGTCAGCAAGAAATGGAAAGATATTCGTAGTGACCACTGAGAGCTGCCCGGGGTATGTCCCGCCAGCTGGGAGAAGCTGAGTCATGCTGTTACCAAGTGGCCACATGAGCACATATTTAGTGTGAGTATTAGAGACATTGAGACACTGAACACAACTGTTTCATCATTTCCAAAAGAAGCAGTGGCCCTCCTGGAGGAATTGGGGAGCTTGGTGCAAGTTGTACCCAGACAGCAGTCAGCCCAGCTCAGGCGGAAAGACAGCAGGAACTGGCCATCACCTTGCTTGGCGATTCTTGACTAAATCAGGCTATGTGGCATGTGAGTGTCCAGCTTGCTGGCCCCATTCCTCCAAGTCTCAGGGGGTCCAGGTGGGTCCCAAATAGACACACAGAGCCAAGCACTCATTTGTCCTCTTCTTGGAAGTGGCCACTGGGGAGGGAATAAAGCCCTGTGCCACTGGGGTTGGTGAGAGTAGGTGCGCTGGGCTTCAGGGTGTCTGAACAAGTTTCCGCAGCAGGAACCCCTCCCCTCAGCCTTCTGATCCCAAGACCAGGGCCAAACCCTGAGAAAGGCAGTGCCCAGAAGAAGTGTCCCCAGAGGACATCACTTCCAGGTGCTGGAAGGAGGTAAAGCTTGGGTCTCAAATCACTAGGGCCAGAGGGTAGTGGCGGTAAGTTGTTGCCTCAGTGACTCCTCCCAAGGTTTGCCCTTCTTTGCAAGGTGACTTTGCTGCTTTCTTTGGGAAGTGGCATCTATGAGGGAGGCCCCCCCAAAAACCAAATTATCTTTTGGAGGCCAGGCCCCCTGGTACACTTGGAATTTGTTCCCCTGGATCAAACAGTCAAGCAAAGTTTTTATCTGGAAGTTTTGAGAAGACTGAGTCATGATTTGTGGAAGAAACGTCCCAAGTTGTGGCAAACAGGTGACCGGTTCTTCCACCATGACAACACACCTGTCCACACCATGCTGAGTGTTCCGCAATTTTGACCAAAAACAGCATGACCCCATGTTCCAGCCTCCGTGTTCATCTGATCTCATCCCAAAAGACTTTTGTTTTGTTTTGTTTTCCTGGATGAAAAAGGGCCTCAAAGGGAAATGTTTTGGAAGGGGTGAAACAAAAAATGGCAGAAGCACTAAAAGTCATCAAAATCGATGAGTTCAAAAACTGTTTTGAGCAGTGGGAAAAGTGTCTCAAAAAGTGTATTGCATCAAATGGAGAGTACTTTGACGGGGACTGAAGTTCAAGCATGTAAGAATAAATACGCGATTTTTATAGATAAATTCTGGGCGTTTTGGGGTCCCCTTTAATATCTCCACCTCCTCTGACTCAGTGCGAGCACCCACAGCCTCCGATGGGAGGCACCATGTGCGACATCCCCAGCCAGGCCTCAGTGGCCTTGCCCTCTCTGCCTTGGCATCTGGGAGCACATCCTGCAGCGTGTGAGGAAGCCTGAGGAGGACCACAAAGAAGCCAGGCCCAGCCACTCGCCAGGTCCCAGCTGAGCTCCAACCGACTGAAACCAGGAAGGAGGTGACCCAGAGAGACCCTAGAAGAAGAAAGGCCAGCAAACCTGCAGACATGCAAGATGTCATGGCCATTGTCTGAAGCCACTAAGCTCCGGGGTGTTAGTTACACGGCAACTGGCCCCATTCCATTAACACAGGCCAGTTGCACCTCAGAGGCAGCTTCAAAAACCAGGCCATCGCTTCGGAACAAGTGAAGAAGCTGAGATGAAGAAGTAGTGACTTTTCTGGGGTCCGAAAGCTAGTTAATTTAGGGACAGCCAGCCTGAAGCCCTGCCAGCTTGGTGACCTTTGGAAGATCACACAGTTATAAACTCCTCCTCCCGCATCTATGAAACAGGAAGAATGCTAACGCAGCTACATCTCATTTCTGATGAAGGAGTAGGTGTAACTGTGCCCTGGAATTTGCTTTTTAATTATAATAAGCAGTAATTCTGCAAGATTTTATTTTTTCATAACTTCCTGTAGGTCTTGCATTTTTCCATTTTCTTACCAGACTCAGAGGAACACTTTTGAGAGTAAAACAGCATTCATTTGAGAAGTGCTAGGGAAGATGTTCTGAGGCAGGAGCAATTTGAATTATTGAAGAGTTTTCTGTAAATATGGTTTGGGGATACAAAGAGCGGATGCAAGAAGAGATGAATCTTGGCTTTAGTTTTTAGAAAAAGCTTTTTAACCTCTAGCTGTGACCAAAAGCGGAACTAGCTGTTTTCCATGTCAGTTCCAGCTCCTGTCACTTGAGGCTGACTCTCCAATCCTCTGCACACAGGGCCAAAGTACAAATGGATGCCCATGGGCCAGGCTCCCATATTTAAATATCTACGAGCTAGAAGTCAAGCTCACAGTCAAAGGAAGCATGGACTGTCCTCCTGCCTGGAAAGACGGACTTCCATAACAAATCTCCGGATTCACATTTAGATTCTTTGTTTTTCGTCTTTATTTTAGATTCGGGGGGAGGGGGCCACATGCAAGTTCATGACGTGGACATATTGTGTAGTGGTGGGAACTGGGTCTCAGGCGGCCCATTCCCCCCATGGTGAACATTGCGCCCCACAGGTAATTTCCGAGCCCTAAGCCCCTCCTCACCTCCCCCGCTTGTTGGTGTCCCCAGTACTCTCAGTCTCTCAGGAGTCTCACTCCGGGACCCAGGGGCTCAGCTGGAGGCCCTCTTGGCCCCGCCCCACCCAGCTTCTCCTCCTCTCCCCAGATCTGTGCTGCCCTGGGCTCCTCCGATGGTGGCAGAGAGGCCCCAGACCCCTCGTCCCAATGCCCACAAATGGCTGCCCCTGCCCATGGCCTGGCCAAGGAGTGTACAGAGTAGCCCTGAGGCTGGCTCACTGCATCCAGGGGCATATGCCCTTGTCCCCTGGGATCTTTGTTGCACAGAGAGGGCCGGAGCAGGGCCTTGTCAGGGAGTAGAGGCACACGGGCACTCCACTTCTTGAGATCTCTTCTCGCTTTGATTTTTGACAATGTCATTGTTTTCAAGCATTGTATGGGATGTGGACTACAGTAGAAATGGTTACATAGAAATAGAATGAATCAAATTTTAAAACTGCAGTTCAGGATAATCTTTTGCTGCAAAATAATGCATTATAAGCACAAGATTCAAGAACCTGATTTCCATACGCCAGGAATTAAACCTCTCATCCTGCCTGAATTAATAAGGCCTGAATCCTATTGGATACTAATGACTATTGCAAAGCATCTAAAATACATATTATTCTTGGTGTTCTTAAAATGGAGCTTTTTAAAAAAGCATTGCAGGTGGATCCCAGTTTCCTGAAGATGTTTCTGGTTTATGCCTGCTCTTCTGGAATACTCACTTATTAGCACCAATCTCTTTCGGTCCAAACATGACCCAGTTTGGGTGGTAAGTTCTCTGGTTACAACCCCATCCAACATGTCAGCTGCTACCCTCATGGCCAATTCAAGCATGAGAAGCAGAGACTGGAAGAAAAGAGAATGTTTAATTTCTATAACCAGGTTATGGGGAGACAGGCTGGCATCCTCACCAAAACACCCACTCCAAGCAACACAAATTCATTTCAGTATTTATGCCCCAAATTCATAGCCCTTTCCCCACCCCGAGTTTGAAGCCCACGTGTAGTTTTAGCATGACTCAAGGTTAACGTTCACAATTTTTGATACATGACCACTGACATGACACAAAGTCTCCCGGTCATGTTGACATTTTAGATAACATTTTGGAATTTGTAATATGTTCCTTTACAGGTATTTTTAGTGGAAGGGGCAGACAATTGCAGTATTTGGACAGAAGGAAAACATAATTGCAACAATCTTCTATTCCCAGAACCCTAGTCCATAACAGTCTGATGTCCTGGTATTCACAGATGGAAAGGAGGTGGGCAGTGCCCACTCCAGGCTTTCAGACACACTCTTGCCAGCCTTGGTTCACTCTCCTAATCCACAGACAGTCTGGCCTGCTGGCTGTTTTTTCTTCAACACCAGCAGTGGCTACTAGATAAGAGTGGTCAGTCGGGCAAGGCCATACTAGGAGAGGAGAAGGGGGGCGGGAGAGGGACAGGGAAAATGTCCACTTTTGAATCCAAGCAACTTTTACGTTTAGCCCAACTCAGCTGCAAAGGAATACGAGTCTTTAAAACTTTTCCAAATGACTGTTCTACTACAACCCAAATGGCCTCTGTTCCGCCTATAACACTGTGATCACAGTGCTTGTGGATGTCGGCGGATACCTCCTTGACCTCTTTTCACTGCTGTGAAGGCGCACGCAACCCAGAAACAACAATTCACATACAACTAAAGATGTTTCTGTTTTGTCTTGCTTTGTAATGGCAGCAATTGAGAGATCATCTGGTTGGATCTGCCACGCTCCTCTAAATAAGGATTCTCAGGACGCAGCTCACCCAAGTTCAAGGGGGCAGACCCAGCATGACGCCCAGCCTCCTGGCTCTTCCCCCATGACAGGCTGCCTTGTCTACCGCCAACACTGAGGAGAGCCTTCGTGTTGGAACATTCTCTCTAACGGCAGTCACTTCTGAGGCTCGAGTCCCTTGACGATAGGGACACATTCTGAGGGTGCCTCATTAGGAGATCCTGTCATCATGTGACATGAGAGTGTGCTCACACCAACCTAAATGGTGTAGCCTACCGCACGCCTAGGCTGTATGGGGTAGCCTGTTGCTCCCAAACTATAAACCTGGATCACATGTTACTAAACGCTGTAGTATTAAATACATTACACTAAGTATTTACGTGTGTAAACATATCTAAACATAGAAGAGGTACTGCAAGAGCAGGTACCTTAAAAGAGGGGGGTACTACCCACCTGTCTAGAGCCCGTACCATGAATAGAGCCTGTGGGATTGGAAGTTGCTTTGGTGAGTCAGTGAGTGCTGGGAGTGTGAAGGCCTGGGCCATTCCGTGCACCACGATGGACTTATAAACTCTGTACACTTAAGATACTCTAAGCTATTTTATATATATAATAAACTGATCTTAGCTGTCACTTTTTTACTTTATACACTTAGATTTTTTTAACTTCTTGACTGTTCTGTAATAACACTTCCTTAAAACATAAAAACATTGTACAGCTGCACAAAGACATCGTATTTCTTCCTATCCTTATTCTATAAGTGTCTTTCTATTTTTTTATGTCACTTTTAAAACTCTTGGCAAAAAGTAAGACACAAGCACGTATTAGCCTAGGCCTACACAGGGTCAGGCTCATGAGATCAACGTCTTCCACCTCTACTTCCTGGCCCACCGGAAAGTCCTCAGGAACAATCACACATGCACGGAGCTTCATCTCGTGTGAGCTCAGCACCTGCTGGAACACCTCCTGAGGGACCGCCTGAGCCCGTTTACAGTTCACCTATTTTATTAGTAGAAACAATATGCTCTCAGATCATGATGAAAAGTGTGGTAAACGCATCACCCAGCAACACAGCCACCTGTTGTGTTTATCAAGTATTAAGGATTATGCAGTGAACATAGTTGCACATGCCATGCTTTCACACAGCCGGCATTGCAGTAGGTGTGTTTACACCAGCGTCACCACAAACACATGGGACATGTGTTGGGCTATGACGTTACGATGGTCTCAGCGTCACTGGGTGATGGAGACTTTCAGCTCCATATTGATCTTCTGGCACCACCAACCTCTAAGTGTGTCATGGGCAACACGTCATGGGGGAAAAAAAGACATGCAGCAGGCAAAATGCCAGAATGTGCAAGAGGTGGGCATGATGGGCAGCATGTCATGGAGAAGAGAGCCAGGAGGCTGGAGGTCATGTTGGGTCTGCCACTTGAACTTGGGAAACCTCTAGAAGGATAGGAAGCTGCTGACACCCTCCCCAGATAAAGCCTGAGATTGGCGACACCACACCCCCACAGCGTGAAGGAAGCAGATGGTCTCTGCTATCCTTGAAACACTGTTATGCGGCCATGGCTGCACTTGTGTTTTCTCCTCTTTTACCCCATGCTGTTAACCATCGCCTTGCTTCCATATCAAAGATCTTGCAAGCCCAGCAGAGATCATGTGATGTGAGAAGCTCTTTTTCTGTCACTGAGGCCAAGCCAGGAGCTTCATATCTCCAGGATCAGGGAGGTCAAAGCCACAGGGAACTCCCTGCCAGAAAGATGAAAAAGTGAAAAGCTCTCTCTTTCAAGATCAGGGATCAGGGGAAGACCAGGACTGGAAGACCAGAGGCTGAGATTCCTGAAGTCCCTCTCTCTCTTCCCACCGCAGTCAGTCTGGGTGAGGGAGTGCTCTAGAAACCTCTAGAGGAATAGGATGCTACTGACCTCTCCCCAGGTAAAGTCCAAGGGGGCTGCGACCCTCGGGGTCATCAGTGTGACACCACACCCCACATGGCGTGAGGGCAGCAGATGGTTTCTGCCATCCAAAGTTTTTCTGGAACAAACTGTGTCCTCTGCTCTTCTGACAATGCCAGGATGTGCAAGAGAGAATGGGTCCTTGTCTACTGCTCATCTTTGTATTTGTTCTATATTATAGTAGCTTTAGGGGGCACACATGGTTTTGGTCTGGGCTGATTAGTTGATGGGCATCTAGGTTGATTCATCTTTGCAATTGTGAATTGTGTGGCAATGAATATGTGGGTGCAGCTGTCTCTGTTAGAATGACCTCTGCTCCTTTGGGTAGATACCTCATCGTCGGACTCCTGTATTGAATGGTAGATCTACTTTCAGGTCCTTGAGACATCTCCATACCCATTTCCATAGAAGTTGTACCCTCCCCACTGTGCACATTGTACCTGATAGGTGTATTTCATCCCTCCCCCGTCTGAGTGTCCAGAGCCTATTATACCACTCTCCATGCCTTTGCAGACCCTCAGTTTAGTTCCCACTTACACGTGAGAACAGAAGTGTTTGGTTTTCTGTGTCTGAGTTAGTTCACTTAGTATGATGGTCTCCAATTCCATCCAACTGCTGCAAAAGACATTGTGTTATTCTTTTTGATAGCTGAATAGTATTCCCCAGTGCATATATACCACATTTTCATTACACACTGATTAGTTCATGGGCATTTAGATTGATTCACCTTTGCATATCTTTGCAATGGTGAATTGTGCAGCAGTGAACATGTGGGTGCAGGAGTTTCTGCTATATCACGACCTCTGTGCCTTTGGGTGGATACCTTGTAATGGGACTCCTATATTGAATGGTAGATGTACTTTTAGTTCTTTGAGACATCTCCATACTGATTTCCATGGAAGCTATACTAATTTACACTCCCACCAACCGTGTTTAAGTGTTTCCTTTTCTCCACCTTCACACCAGCACCTATTGTTTTTAATCTTTTAAATAATAATCCTTAACTGCTATAAGGTATCTCATTGTTGTTTTGATGATGAGTGATGTTGAACATTTTTTCATATGTTTGTTGGCCATCTGTATATCTTCTTCTGAGAGATGTCTGTTCATGTTGTTTGCTCACTTTTTAATGGGGTTATTTACTTTTTTCTTGCTGATTCGTTTTGAGTTCTTTGTAGAGTCTGAATATTAGTCCTTTGTCAGATGTGCAACTTAAGAATATCTTCTTCCAGTCTGTAGGTTGCCTATTTGCTCTGTTGATTATTTATTTTGCTGTGCAGAAGTTTTTGTATTTAATCAAGTCCCACTTGCTCATTTTTGCTTTTGTTGCATTTGCTTTTGGGGTGTTTCACAATTTCTGCTACTCTCGTGAGCCTCCCTTTCTCAGAGGTTATGGGGGAAGGAAGAGGCTAAAATGTACCCATTACTGGTAGCACAGTTTCTTGCAGTCAAAATATATTTTAAATTTTAAAATTTTTTTAAAGCTAAGTCAGACTTTTAAGAAAAATCCTCACCTTTCCGATATCTACTCCCTCTGCCAATTCCTCTCTAGGTGGCTCCCTGGTGAATGACAGGGAGGGCTAGTGGTGACTGCAGGTGACTGAGCTGGTCTTGTCTGGCCCATAGACTCCATTGATGTGTGACTTGTCACTGATGTGTGACTTGACTTGTCACTGGTGTGTGACTTGTCACTGACGTGTGACTTACTGTGGTCTTTGGTGCTGTCCTGGCCCTTCTCCCTACTGCCTGGCGTCCAGGACCCAGGTTCCTGCCCATCTTTCAGCATGCTCCATGCCCCTGGGAGCTCTCAGGACACCTCTTCCTGCACTCTAGGTATGTGACTGAGCACCAGGAGCCTGCCACTGGCCCCCCAGCTCGCCACTCCTCCTGCCTGGAAGACTACCTCATGTGGCAAGCCTGAGGTTTTATGGTGTCCAAGTTGTTATCTGTAGAGTGTTGAGAGGAACTATCCTCTTGTGACAGAGTCTACAAGGTTCTGAGGCAATCGCAGGCACCCAACAGCCGTGAGGAAGCCAGCTGGAGAGCGACTGACCCCATGAGTAGTGCTGAGTGACCTGAGTGAGCTGAGATTTGGTTTGTTTTCATTTTTCCCCCTCCCTTCTGTCCTGATCAATCGCATGAATGTATAGGGTTCGTTTCAATCGTACGTTCCACCTTCCATTTAGTCCCACCAAACAGGATACCTGCCTGTTAGAGAACTAGCTGTCTCCCCGGACGCGCTTCCCACCAACAGACACCTTTCAAGGAAGCAGGTTTGAAGTCCAGCTGCAAACTCTGGAAGCTGTCTCTCTGGGAACTTGAGGCTAACTCCACTTCCCACCCTGGACATATCCTCCGCATTCCCTCTGGCCTTGAGCTTATTTTTAACTTTTCATGCATTACACATTTTATTTAAATTTAGACAACCTTTACAAAAAACTGGTAGTTTATTAGTAGTTTATCGTTAGTAGTTTACTGTTAGTAGTTTATTGTTAGTAGTTTATTGTTTTGTGACTTAATGTTTAAAATTCCTGGCAAAACCTGAAAGTCTGCAATCTATATACATTCTTTCTATTTCACTCAACATTTCTTGTTAAATATGTCACTTACAAAAGAATCTATAAATCAGATATGCACCATTATTATTATTATTATTTTTGAGTTGGAGTCTCACTGTGTCGCCCAGACTGGAGTGCAGTTGCGGCTCCCGGCCACCGCAGCCTCGACCTGCTGGGCTCTGGCCATCCTTCTGCCTCAGGCTTCCGAGTAGCTAGAACTACAGGCGCGCGCTACCACACCCGGCTAATTTTTTGATTTATTGTAGAGATGAGGTCTCGCCAACTTGCCCAGGCGGGTCTCGAACCCGCAGGCTCAGGCAATCCACTCACCACAGCCTCCCAAGGCGCGGGATTACAGCCGGAGCCACCGAGCCTGACTGATGTGCACCATTATAATAAATATTCATTAACCAGCATATATTAGTTGGCTTGGGCTGCCATGACAAAATACCATAGACTGGGTGGTTTAAACACCAGAAATTATTTTCTCACCACTCTGGAGGCTGGGAAGTCCGAGATTAAGGCACCAAAGGGGTAACATCATTTTGTGTTTATGTGACCTCTTCTTTGTGTGTACAAGTAGGGGGAGACAGAGAGAGCACTGTAGGATTTTGTAAGAACACTAATCCTATCAGATTAGGCCCCACCCTTTTGACCTCATTTAATCCTAATTACTTCCTAAAATCCTTCTATCTAAATGCCGTTACACTGAGGGCTAAGATGTGGAGGGAGACACAATTTAGTCCATTGGACAGATTAAGAAATCAAACATTGCCAGTATCCTTGAGACTTCCTGTGAGATTCTCTCTAATACTATTTTCCTAGCTTCTATTTGAATTTGTCTTCATCTACTTTTCCTCATAGTTTGCTTTATATCTATCACTAAAGAATTTATTATTTGATTTTGCTTTGTTTTAAAATGTTTATACCTGAAATCATACTGTGTATATCTTGTTTTTGCTTAAAATTGCACTTTTGAAATGCATCCATGTTAAAGTGCATAGCTGCAGTTCACTGATTCTCATCACTGCATATCCAGTGTGTGTATGTGTGTTTGTGTGTGTGTGTGTGTGTGTGTGTAGACAGTCAGACAGACAGATAGATAGATATAGAAGAGCTAAATTATTTTTGTCCATTCTATTGCTGATGCCGTTTGACTTGTTTTGTTTTTGAGGCCATCATGAATACTGCCACTATGACTATTCTCATACATGTCTTTTGGTGAACGATTGCAAGAATTTACCCAGGTAAACATAGGGTATACTTTTTTAAGGCATACACCTGGAGTTTATAAAATGCACATTTTCAGATTTGTTAAGTGGTGCCAAATTGTCTAGTAAAGTGTTTGTACATGTTCCATCATGTACAAGATTTCCATTGCCCCATCCATGCCAACACTGTTGAGACTAAAATTGTGGCTTCCAATTTCTGTTTCACTAACTAATAATGAGAATAAGCCCTGTGTTTAGAGTATTCTTATCTGTGAACTGCCTCATTATGTCTTTTGCCCATTTTCTGCAGGGTGATTTACCTTTTGCTATTGCTTTAATAGAAGGTTGTAATGTATTTTTGGTACTAACACTTCGTTGGTTTTGTAAACTGAAGAGTTCTTCTGGTGCTTGCCTTGGCCCTTTTAGTTTTTTGATGAATGAACATTTGTAATACAAATGAACGAAATTGCTCGATATTATACTTTAAGACTTGTGCCTTCGGTATCTTATTTATAATATTTATTTGGACCTGCAAACTTTTAAAATTTACTTTTTACATGTAAGTCCTTAGTCCATTTGACTTGAATTTTTTTCTCATGATAATCAATTGTCCCTGCACCATTTATTAAATAACCCTTCAGTCGGGCTCGGTGGCTCATCCTGTAATCCCGCACTTTGGGAGGCTGAGGTGAGTGGATTGCCTGAGTCCGCGGGTTTGAGACCCGCCTGGGCAACTTGGCGAGACCTCATCTCTACAATAAATCAAAAAATTAGCCGGACATGATAACGCACGCCTGTGGTTCCGGTTACTTGGAAGGCTGAGGCGGAAGGATCACCGGAGCCCAGCAGGTTGAGGCTGCGGTGGCCGGGAGCGTATCACTGTACTCCAGTCTGGGCGACAGAGTGAGACTCCAACTCAAAAAATAACAATAAAAATAAAAATAACCCTTCTTTCCCAACTAATCTGCAATTCAATCACTTCCTAGATGGGATTTTTAGTATGCCTGGTATATTTCTGGGCCCTCTTTTCTGTTCAAATGATCCACCGGTATATTTCTGCACCAATACCACACCCTCCTAACTATGATAGTTTTGCAACGAGTCTTGATAACTCCAACCCTTGGCAGTTTTTCTTCTTCAAGGGCCTCTTACCTGTTCTGTACATTTATGCTGCATATAAGTTTTAGGATCAATTTATCATGTCCCTCAAAGAACCCTGTTGATATTTTAACAAAAACTTTAAAAGTATAGATCAATTTAGAGAGAGATAATATCTCTACCATACAAATTATTCCTCTCCAACAGTAATATTTATTTAGCTTTTTAAAATATCTTCCAGTAAAGTTCAATAATTCAATAGTGATTATACTGAATTATCAAGTATAATTTATAAAATTTAATAGTATAAATATGTCACAATATAATAATCATAATTTAGTGATATAAATAATTTAATAGAAAGTATAGATATAGTGAATACAAATATTACATATTTGAAATATCTAGTAAATATATATATATTTTAGTTGAAGTCTCACTCTGTTGTCCAAGCTGGAGTGCAGTGGCATGATCACAGCTCACCGCAGCCTCGACCTTCTAGGCTCAGGCGATCCTTCTGCCTCAACCTTCAGTCTTCCAAGTAGCTGGGGCTACAGGCATGCATCACTATTCCCTGCTAAGTTTTTTAATTTTTTTTAGAGATTGTGTCTTATTATGTTGCCCAGGCTGGTCTTGAATGCCTGGGTGCAAGCAATCCTCCCACCTCAGCCTCCTAAAGTACTGGGATCACATGCATGAGCCACTGTGCCCAGCCTTAATTATTATATTATAATTATGAGAGCCAATAACTTTTCAAAGAGTTTTTTCAAATTTTCTCTGTAAATGTCTTGCTCAAATTATGCTAGATTTATTTCTACTTCATTGCTTGGTTTATATTGTAAATGACATTTTATAAGCATAGCATTTCCAAATGCTTGTGCTAAAATGTAGAGAGTCCGTTTACTCTGCTAATTAATGTTATATTTTCTAATCTTTCAAAACTCTGATATCAGTTTTAGTAACATGTCTGTAGAGTCCTTGGATTCTCCACATAAGAAGTCATGTGATGGACAGATTATGGAAGGCACATTTCTTCCTGCCCAGACCTTGTTCATCTTATTTCTGTTTCAACCTTATTCTTTTTTTTTTTTTTTTTGAGTTGGAGTCTCACTCTGTCACTCAGACTGGAGTGCAGTGGCACACACCTGGCCACCACAGCCTCGACCTGCTGGGCTCTGGCGATCCTTCCGCCTCAGCCTTCCAAGTAGCTGGAACTACAGGCACGCGCTACCATGCCTGGCTAATTTTTGATTTTATTGTAAAGATGAGGTCTTGCCAAGTTGCCCAGGTGAGTCTCGAACCCACGGGCTCAGGCAATCCACTCACCTCAGCCTCCCAAAGCGCTGGGATTACGGGCTGAGCCACCGAACCTGGCCTCAACCTTATTCTTGACATGATCTCCAGTTCCATCCTGAACTGTCCCCCATACGGTACTGCCCCCAACTGTTTTTGAAAGTTAACTGTTTCTATTTGTACTTCTTGTAATTATGCAACTGGGTTCACTTATGTCACCTTATTTTATGCCTAGATTTTTCCCTTTTTTCTCACTCTTGTTTTTTCCTACTTTTGAATTGATTACACTTTTCCTCTCATGCCATTTTTTTCCCTTTTCTAGTTTGGAATGTGTAAATGTTGCTTCTATTCTTTTAGTGGGTCACCTAGAATTTTAGCCTATGTTCTAAAGTTAATCAGTATAGGTAGTTTCTCTTCTTTGAAAAACTTGCCCATGGCAGGTCTTTCTGCCATGAATCTTCCTTTTTCCTTCTTCTCTTTTCCTTGCTAATAAACTTTGTTGCAAAACTTAAAAAGAAATTAAAAAATAAAAATAAAGTTAATCAGTATTTTGTTCATCCTCCTGAACAAGTGAAAGATCTTAGAATTCTAACTTGCCCTATCTGTTGCTGCTACCCTTGCGTGTTGTCTTCTATCTTGATCTTTTACGCACCTCAGTTAGAAGTCATTAAAGAGAGCCTGCGAGAGTCCGTATTTACTCACGTGCTTACGATTTTCCTTGCCCCATTCCTTCTTGGCGTCTCAAATATCATCTGAGCCCACTGGCATCCTGGGTTCACTGCACATCTCTTGACTGCATCCAATTTGCTATTTAGCTCCTGGTCCATGTTCATGAGTTCTCTTTTTCATAACATTCCAGTGCGCTCTTTTAGCTCCTTGTTATCACACAATATTGTGTTCTCATTGCAGCCTCTGTCACTCACCGGTCCAGTTCTGCAGCGTGCTGTTTCTGTGGAAACTTCTCTTCACCTCATTTAATTCTCCGGTTTTGTGCCTGTGTTGTGTGGGTCTCCATCTGTAGGAATTCTCTGAGGCTTGGGTTTAAAGTGTCTTTTTCCAGAGAAGGTTTAATGTGTTGCAAGTACCTGGAGCACCAGGTTCCTCACTATAAATTCATTTTTACCTGAGATTTTTTTGGGGGCAAACCTGGGTAGTGACGACAAGCCCCAGGCTCACCTAATGTGGATATGCTGGGAATCCCCAGATGAGGCCCCCCTTCTTTTCTTCCCACTCTGTCCAGAACCTAGGCTAGCACAGGGTGTCCCACACCACTTCCCCATTTAAGGTGTTTCGTCTCATGTTCACCCGGAAAGGTGTCCCCTAGATGCGTTTCTGCTTTGTGGGCATTTCTCATCTGGTCCCACACTCTGTGAAAGCCAGGGTTTTCCCGCCTCTGCGCTCAGTCCACAGAAAGTCCAGGAGGGTCATGGAAAGCCCAGCTCCAGGTCAGCAGGGACCAGTAAGGCCTCAGGGAAGAGCCTGGCATCAGCTGGCAAAAGAGTGTTCCGCTGTTCTATTGGTCCAGGCGTGGCGCCTCTTCCTGGAGATGTTCACTGTTATCAATCCTCTTCTTTGAAGAGTTCCCCTTTTCTTCTAGGTCCTCCATGTATTCTTCAATGATATTTTGAAATGTTTTACCTAGCATTATCTGGCATTTGCTGAACTGACAAGGATTTCTTCAATTCTTCAGACTATCACATGGTCAGAAATGATAGTGCCTTCTTTTCTAAAATAACAACAAACAAAAGGAGAAAAAGAAGAAATCAAATACATGTATGGGATGGCCAGGCACATAGAGAAAATGTGAAAAGGTGTACATAAGCGTGAAAGATAATAGATGGTTTATTTTCATAAAATGAAAAGAAGCCTGCTAACATGACCAAGAGCATACACTAGGAAGCAGACGTGATGAAAAGCTGGTTAGAAAGGGAGGTATGATAATAGTTACATCATCTTAGGAAAAATAAAACTTAAAAATAAGGAAACTGAAATCCTCCAATCAAATAGCAACAAGTACTCATTTTAACCTTATTTGCTTAAGCAATGTCTGGGAAAAATTGTGACCTCTGAATTACTCAGTCAAGGAGGAACCAGAGGAGGAGTTCACACACTAGGAAATAAAAACTTGTTATAACCACCTTGGGTGTGCCTGCCCACCAGACACCCGATCTTGCAAGACCATCATTAAAGTCTCACTGCTGCTGCACTCCACGTCTCTGTGTCCATCCTTTGATTTTAGACAGGTGAGTTTGTGTCTCACATAAGTTAGGGAGACATGAGGATAAATATGATGGAAAGGCAGAGATATTCCAGAACTCTCATTTTTCAGAGGTAAGAGAGGAAACTGTTAAGAAATAATGGTATGTTCAGAATCATCATGAAAATGAGCATATATAAAAGCAAAAAGGAGGCTGGAAACAGACCCTAAATCAGTGAAATAAATTGCTAGGAATGAAAGTGGGAAGAAAAGAAAGGAAAAGTATGACATATCATCTGGCAAAAAAAGACAAGTCAATTTAAAAAATCACCAGACCCATTTTGAAGTTGTCACACATGCACACACACACATACACACATGCAAGAAAGTATGTCGCATACACAGGAAATCTGAAAAGCAGAAGCTGCCTTCTAGGTAAAAAACAGAAAGGTCGACTGCAAGATCTTCTTTTTAAAAATGAACTAATTATTTGAAATGATACTGACATTTAAAAAAGTGAAAGTTATCAGAGGGTAACTGAAAAAAGCTTGGCCACTCCTTGCTTGTACACGGAAACAAAAAAGCACAAGATGTAGTGAAAGGAAGGTGATTTTATTCCAAAAGTCACAGATGGGGAAATAACCAGACTCATGCCTCAGGTGTCAAAGAAACCATTTCAGATTTTGTAATGAGTTCTGGTGTTTAAAAAGGGAAACTTGGTATGGGAAGCATGCATGCATGGCACAGGTGTGTCCTGATGGCTTATCTTGGGTGCGAATCCTTTGGAGGGTTGGTATTATCTCACCTGGAGTCAGAGACCAACCATCTCATGACTGCCCCCAGGAGAGAAGGTCTCTCATCAGGCTGTTTTAAGATTAGCCCCTGGGATTTCTAAGCAAGCTTACAGACAGAAAAGCATACACGCTGAAAAGAAGCCTAAAACATGTTTCAAGGCTTAAGATTAAGAGAGCGGGGAAAAAAATACTTTAACATACATTTTAAAGAGCCAGGCATGGTGGCTCACACCTGTCATTCCAGCACTTTGGAGACTGAGGAGAGAGGATTGTCTGAGCTCAGGGGTTCGATACCAGCTTGGGCAACTTGGCAAGACCTCATCTCTACGATAAATCAAAAAATTAGCCAGGCATGGGAGCAGGTGCCTGTAGTTCCAGCTCCTTGGAAGGCTGAAGCAGAAGGATCACCTGAGCCCAGTAGGTCAAGGCTGCAGTGGCCGTGAGCATGCCACTGCACTCCAGCCTGGGCGACAGAGTGAGACTCCAACTAAAAATAAAATAAAATTGAAATTAAAATACATTTTAAAGCTGAAGGACTCACTTACAAGAGTACTTTCCAACACTTGCAATAGTTTCTTAATTTAGTCACCCCAAGATGAACACACATTCATTCCAGGGGAAACATCCCCAGGGCTCATTCTCACCAAGGCAAGCCCTTGCAATAAGAGAGTATCCACTCAGAGGTAGAGGCAGCCTGGTAGCCCAGGAGGTCCAAGGCAGGCAAGCATCCTGCTGTTCTATTTGTCCAGGTTGACAACACATCAAAGGTGAGTAGTCCTGACTTATTTATGGGAAAATCGTATTTAAAACTAGTTTAAATTTTCTAAAGGTTGTCAAAGTCAAAATAAAAATGTAGAACCAAGTCTCGAAAGTTAACATCTTATTTGATATGCAAGAATTGCATTCAGGGCAGACACACAGACTGGGTGGTCTTTGGAAAGTTCAAAGCACAAAGAGCAGGTGGGAGGTTTTGTGAGAGGAGAAATGCTACTCTCTATGAGAAAGCTCATCAACTCCAGTGAGGTTGTGGGAGCTGGCAAGTTCTGATTGGTGAGTGACAACCCTGGGTAAGACCTGTCCTAGAGTCGCAGTAGACATTTCCAACAGCTTGTAGAGAAAACGGGCTTTATGTCACAGCAGGCGGTTTCAGCACCAGGCTGCAAGGGTTAAACTCTTGGGGCAATGTTACGTGCCCTGAGTGCTTCCCCCGCTCCAGCCTCCTCCTTGTTTTAGTGGGGTATGACAAGAATGACACAATTTCACAAAATATAACAGGCATTCTCCTAGCCCCGACTTGATTTGTCTTCCAGCCCAGCACTAGAGAGTCTATGCACTAGAAAGGGCAGGTCCTGTGTAAGGGAACCCCTCAGTGTGTGCGCCCATCAGCTGTGGGTCTTCTTGCATGCTGGCTGTGCATTGGCTTCTGGACTTCACACTAAAATCCTGAAACCTGCATTAAAACGTAGTCATGTTGTAAATGAAGAAAGGATGCACAGAGAGGCGGTTACTTTCCCAAAGTTTACATTGTTCTGACAATCATCTTTTTCTTTCTTTTTTCTTTTTTTTTCAGTAGGAACCTCACTCTATCACCCAGGCTGGAGTGCAGTGCCATGCTCATGGCCACCGCAGCCTTGACCTGCTGGGTTCGGGGGATCCTTTTGCCTCAGCCTTCCAAGGAACTGGAACTACAGGTGCCACCATGACCAGCTAATTTTTTGATTTATTGCAAGGTCTCGCCAAGTTGCCCAAAGCTAGTTTTGAACCTCTGTGCTCAGGCAATCCTCTCACCTCTGCCTCCCAGAGTGCTAGAATTAAAGGCGTGAGCCACTGGCCCAGCTCTGATGGACATTTTAATTCTTTCCAAATGTTGTGGTTGTGGTTTGCTTTTACAAACAATGCTGCAACGACCTTTTTTATTTTTTTTATTTTTATTTTGCATATACTTGGTGTACTTTTCTAAGACAATTGAATTAAAATGTTTTTATTTCATTGAGTTGTTTAGATTTACTTGTCTATTTCTCATTGATTTCTGTGAGTGCCGTGCCAGTTAGGATTACTAACTAACTGAATATAATAGAGATATCAAAATAATAGAGATATCAAAACATAACAGCTGAAAAAAGAGGGTGACTTGCTTCTCTCACATACACAAGGGAAAATGTAAATCTTGACTGCTAGACAGTCTGGGCTGATGTGTAATCTCCTCAGGGATGAAGGACCCAGAACCTCATACATTCCAGCCTCCCTAGGGCATCATCCAGATCTTCAGGGCCCATTGAGTTCCACACTGCAGCATAGTCAGCGGGAAGAAGAACAGAGAACTGCCTGGGATGGTTGTTTTTAAAGGTTCTTGCTCAGAAGTCACACAAAACAGTTAAGAGGTACCATGGCCAGAACTGGTTGCTCAGCCCTGACAAGCTGTAAGGGAGGCTGGGAGTGTTAGGTTTTGTCAATGTACATTGCTGTCTCGAATAAAATGGAAGAGTGTCATACTAAGAAAAGGGGGTCAGTGGATATTGGGGTCAACAAGAGGCAGTCTCTATAACAAAATATTTTGTGAATTAGGGAAGAACAATTTCTCAATGGAATTTTATATCATTTTATTAATTTAAAAGCCATAATTGGAATCATGTCAAATTTTGAGTGAATTTGGAGAAAAGAAATGTCCTTATATTCAGTCAATATTCCTCATCAATGTGTCAATGCATGCAATAATTTACTTCTTTGTTTCTTCCAAGCATTTTTTTTGTATGTTCCCTGACAGAACAATAAAGTTTGTCATGACTTTTCTGCAAATACTTTCTTAAATTCAGTCCTAAAAGATTTAAATTTCCATTCTTTTTGTAAATGGTATTGTAAGGTGAATTATTTCCTCCACTACAATTCCTAGTTTTACTGTGATTTGCATATCAAAAGTCTATGTTTTTTTTTAATTTAATTTCTACCCAGTCAATTTGCTGAATCCTGTTGTTTTCATATTTTAGGTAATTCTATGATTTACCATTAATGATTGCCTTCTCTCCCATTTTCAATAGTTTTACTCCCTACATTTTTTTCCCATCTACCAGAATAAACTAGTCCAGAAAAAGTATGAACAAATAGTAAAGACACTGGGCATTCTTATCTTAAAGAAACTCTTCTAGTAGAGGTTATTTGTTTGTTTCCCATCCTAAAACAATGCAGAATTTTGTTCAGAGTCTTTTAAGACTCCAAGAGGATCTTCATATTATTTTTCTTCTTTGATCTGTTAAATGTGATTAAGTGTGATATGCATAAGTGAAAATGAGCTGTAATTTGCACATATTTACTTTTATTCTCTGTGTATATATTACAGGTTGATATTTTGACTTTATAAAAATTACATACTCTCACTTTTTAAGCTCAAAAGAATTAAATAGTATCAGAATTAACTGTTTCTTAAAACTATGAAATAATTTTCCAATGAAGATATTTGAACCTTTCACTGCTGCAAAATGAGGTAGATTTTGAGCATCATTTATTTTTCTCATTGGTAACTGGTCATTTCAATTTTGCTATTCTTTCTTTGGTCAATTTTGATTTTAAAATAGTTTACTAGAAAATAAACGTTTCAAATTTACTCTCAAAGAGTTTTATAAAATTCTGCCGGCCAGTGGACTTCTGCTTCTGGGAAGATAGGATATAATCAGAAACAATCAATGTAATCTACCATGTTAAAACACTAACAAGAAAACACACATGGTTATGTCAATCGGTACAGAAAAGGCACTTGATAAAATTCATGAGAAAAACTCTCAGAAAGGTAGGAATATAAGGGAAAACCCCCCAAAATTGAAATTACATTTTTGGGTTCTCCAGAAAACCTGTGAGAATCAACTAAAAAATGAAAACAAGAATCCACTGGCATCAGTTTACCAGCTAGCATTGTTGTGAGAGGCTGCATGTAGCTTTAGCAATTTTTCTTGTGGCAGACAGGTGACTGGGTCTTCCACCATGATAATGCACCTGCCCACACTGCACTGAGTATTCAGTTTTTTACTAAAAATTGCATGATTCCCATGTTCCGTCCTCCCTGTTCACCTGATCTTGCCCCAAGTGACTTTATTTTGTTGTATTTCCCTGGGTTTAAAAAAAAAAGTCTTCAGAGGAAAACATTTTGCCAATGTGGAAGAGATGAAACAAAAAATGACAGAAGCCAGAAGCATTACAAGACATCAAAATCGACAAACTCAAAAACTGTTTTAGCAGCAGAAAAAACATCTCAATAGATGTATTAAGGCTGGGCATGGTGGCTCAAGCCTGTAATCCCAGAACTTTGAGAGGCTGAGGCAAGAGGATTCCCTGAGCTCAGGGGTTCAAGACCAGCCTGGCAACTTGGTGAGATCTTGTCTCTACAATAAATCAGAAAATAACCTGGGCATGGTAGCGCATGCCTGTAGTTCCAGCTACTTGGAAAGCTGAGGCAGAAGGATTGCCTGAACCCAGCAGGTCGAGGCTGCGGTGGCCGTGAGCATGCCACTGCACTCCAGGCTGGGCAACAGGCAGAGTGAGACTTCAACTCAAAAAAAAAAAAAAAGACGTATTGTATTAAATAGAGAACACTTTGAAGATGACTGAAGTTTAAACATGTAAGAATAAATATACAATTTTTATAAATAAATTCTGGGAATTTTTCGGTCCCCCCATGTAGAGGAAAACTTCCTCAAATTGGTAAGTCGCATCCACAAGATACCTACAGCTAATATTATGCTTAACGATTGAAGATGCAACGCTTTTCCCTAAGATCAGATACAAGGTAAGGATGTATGCTCTCTCTACTGCTGTTCACCATAGTTCTGGAAGTTCTAGTCTGTTCACTAAGGTCAATAAAAGAACGTAAAAGTCATGAAGATCACAAAGGAAAAAATAAAACCTTCTCTATTTGTAGATGACACAATTTTCTATTTATAAAATCCAAGAGTCAGCCCAAAAAATGTGTAGAACTAGAAAGTAAATTCAGCAAGTTCACAGGACACAAGATAAACATACAGCAGTCAATTATATTTCTATATACTAACAATGAACATACAGACACTAAAATTAAAATACACTACCATTACAATTACTAGAAAATACAAAGAAAAATACTAAGAATTAACTCTAGCCAAACTTGTACAGAATTTTATGTTGAAAACTGCATGACACTGAAGAAAGAAAAACAAGATCTAAATAAATGGAGAGGCATGCTGTGTTTATAGAATGGAAAACTCAAAGAATACAAAGTCAATTTTCTTCAAATAATTGATTTATAGACTTAACACAACTCCTGTCAATATTCCAGCTGCAATTCTTATAGCTATAGACAAGATTATTTAAAAATACAAAGAAGCTAAAACAATTTTAGAAAATAAGAGGAAAGTGAGAGATTCAAGATTCACCTTATAGCCACACTAATCAAGACTGTGTGGTTTGGGCAGAAGGACTCACACACGAGGATCAATGGACTGGAACATAGAATCACAGATAAGCCCACACAAATACATCCAACTGATTGTTGGCACACAGGTGCTAAAACAGCTCAAAGAAACAAAGAGAAAATTTTCAACAAAAGGTGATATGAAAATTATATATACACAGGCCAGAAACAAAAGGACCTTGAACTAAGTCTCATACATATTACAAAAATTAACTTAAAATACATCAAAGACTTAAATATAAAATGTAAAATTGTAACTTTGTTTCAAAAAAAATGGGACAAAATCCAAGCAAATAAGATGTTGAGCTAAGTAGAGTTCCTAAAGTTAACACCCAACTCCTGATCTATAAGAGGAAAATATTCATAAGCCAGAATTCACCAAAATTAAAAACCTTTGCTCTGCCAAAGTTTAAATAGGATATTTTATCCTGTTAAATAGGATAAGAAGCAAGCTGTAGAGTAGGAGAAAATATTTGAAAACCACATATTCAACAAAATACTATTTGAATATTTAAAAACTCTCAAAACTTAAAAAAAAAGTTTCAACCAGAAAATGGGTAAAAGACATAGATAGGCATCTTCCTGGAGAGGATATACAGATTTCAAATAAACATATTAAGAGACCAACATCATCAGCCGTTAAGGAAATTAATATTAAAACCATAGTGAAGTGTCACTACACATCTATCAATAAATAAGATATAGTGACCACATCAAAAGCTGGCAAAGGTGTACAACTGGCTCTCTGATACATTGCTGGTGGGAATGTAAAACAGTACAGACACACAGAAAATCGGCTGTGTTTTTTCTTTTAAAACCAAGCATGCACTGTAAGACCCAGCAACTGCACTCCTAGACCAGAGAAATAAAACGTATTTCCACACAAAAACCTGTACATGACTGTTCATAGCAATTTTATTAATAATAATAAAAAACTGAAAAAAACCTCAGGTATCTTTCAATAGGCGAAAGATGAGAAACCATGAAACATCCATACCATGGAATATTACTCAACAACAAAAAGGAAAGGCCTGCAGCAGTTGAATGAATCTCAGCAGTCGAAAGAGTCTCCAGAGAACTACATTGAGCAGATCTTTCAGGTAATGACAACATTACAGAACTGGAGCTCATATTTGCTCCATGGAGTGGTTGTCAGGTGTCAAGGAAGAGGTGGGTGCAAAACAGTGGGTGTGGCTAGAAGATGTTAGCCTGAAGGAGCACGTGCTGGTGCAGATACTCTGTATTTGATGGTATCCATGCCAATATCCTGGTTGAGATATTGTCAGCATTGGGAGGAATTGGGTAGAGAATATACAAGATCGCACTGTGATATTTCTTACAACTTTATGAGAATCTACAGTTATCTTAAAATGAAAAGTTTAATTTAAAAATCCTGTTTCCTGAATTTGTATCTTGTTATTTGTGTACAGGATGATGTTTTCCTTCCTCTTTTTTTTTTTTTTTTTTTTTTGAGCCAGAGTCTCATTCTGACGCACAGGCTGGAGTGCAGTGGCACGCTCATGGCCACTGCCACCTCGACCTGCTGGGCTCAGGCAGTCCTTCTGCCTCAGTCTTCCAAGTAGCTGGAACCACAGGAGTGCGCCATCACGCCTGGCTAATTTTTTGATTTATTGTAGAGATGATGTCTTACCATGTTGCTCAGGCTGTTCTCAAACCCTTGAGCTCAGGCAATCCTTTTGCCTCTGCCTCCCAAAGTGCTGGGATTACAGGCATGAGCCACTGTGCCTGGCTGTGATGTTTTCTTTTTTCCTCTCTTTAATTTCAAATTTTAGGTTTTTTTATGTTATCACATATTTTTTCTTAATCTTGTTAGTGGCTTAGCCTTTTTCTCCCTTAGAACAGAGTCTTAAAATGAGTTATTGCATTCAGATGGTTTCTATTTTATTTATTTCTTTTTAAATATTTTCTTCTTGGAAGGATTTTTTTTTCCCTTTTCTAACTTCTTAAATTAGAAGACTAATTTATGCATTTTCATTATTTTTCCTTTAGTTTTAATTCAGAATTTTTAATATGTAAAGTTTTTATCATCATTGTCTTCTAAATATTCTGTAATTTAGATTGCTTCTTCTTTGACACAAAAATTATTTGACAGCTTTTTAACTGCTTGTAACTATAGTTATTTTGTGTCTGTTATTATGAATTCTAGTTTCATAAACTATAAGTTTTGTTCAGAGATTATTTTTTATACTTTGCAATTTATTTTTTTGTCTCAATCTAGAGTAAATTTTATAAAAGAGTCACAGATACTTGAAAACATAGCGTATTCTCTTTCATCAAATATACAGTGTGTTATGTATTAAGTATTATATGCTTATTGTGTTATTTGTATTACTATTGCTTTCATTTACTTGAGTAACTCAGTAGTTAACTGACAATGAATATTCGACTCCACTTGTTAATATTATATATTAGCATATATATTACATATTATATCAATATTATATTCTTTTCTGCTATTTTGGATTTTGGGGTTGAATTCAAACTTGTCAGATAGGGTTATCAAGATCTCAAGTCACTGTCATTTCCTCTTTCTTGCCTACCCCTTCCTCCTCTTTTTTCTCGTTTTTCTTCGTGTGTCCTTTTTTAGTATTTGTCTAGAATGCTGCTTTTTACTTTTTTAACAGTTAACCTTTTGATATACTCCCTGTCTTACTTCATGACTGCTACTAAAACAAATACCACAGACTGGGCAATATATAAATAACACAAATTTATTTCTTACAGTTCTGCAGGCTGGGAAGTTCAAGATTAAGGTGCAGCAGGTAGGAGATCTGGCAAGGTCCCACTCTCTGCTTCCAAGATGGCACCTTGTTGCTGTTTCCTCCACATGAAGAAAAAGACAGAACGGCAAAAAGGGGCTAGCTAGTTCCCTGCAGCCCTTTTATAAGGACACTAGTCCATTCATGAAGGCAGAGTCCTCATGACCTAATCACCCTGTAAAGGTTCATATTGGAGGTGAAATTTCTATGTGAATTTGGGAGGGACACAAACATTCAAACTCACACTCCAGTGAAACTCTGACACAAAAAAAAAAAGCAACATGGATGCCACCGGTGAAGGCTCAGAAGGAAACAAGGGTCATGTCATTGGAAACTAAAGGCAAGGGGACTGCTACCATGTAGGGACAGACAACCAAAAAATTGTGTCTTACAGTGAGGTGGGAAGTGGAACTCATAATCAATGATTTGGGTATTTCACTGAGATTTTTCAAAGTGCTGAAGATGCAGTGTGGCTTCTTCTCGCTGTTTACAGAAAAACGTGAGGAGAAGAAAATGAATTGCATAAAAAATAGTTTTTAAAACCTAGGATGGGGGTGTTATGACTGAGTAAGTGAGAAGAAGCTACACCAGCAAGTTGAGTTTAATTAATTATGAATTTATTAAATGTGCGGGTCAAGAGTAGGCAAACGCCAGAAAAACTCTTGGCAAATTGGTGTAGTTTGTAATAAACTTTTATAGGTAAAATTTTTAGCATTGGCTATTTAGCAACTTAGTGACCATAGCAACTATTAACTAACAACTTGGCAATCAAATAGGAACTTTGATTGCTAGGGAGCTTTGATTAATTTTATGTCAGGTAGGTATAGTCAGTGCCCAGAAAGTCTCTGGAGTTTTGTCATTAAGATATAGTTTAAGGTAATTTTATAGAGACAAGGAAGAAGAATCATTATATAATGGAGTTTCCTTGGTTAGGTCATTAACAATATAAGAACAAACTATGAAAATATCAAAGTGTAACATTTGATTTCAGTTAACAAAGCATACAATTACATGGAAGCTATGGCAAAGGAGTTCTGGAATGGTCAGCAGGCAACGGTCAGCATAACCTGCCCAAAGGAGACAAAGCTGGGGGTCTGTGGTCATGGGAACGTTACTGTAATCACGCATAGGCATTGATTCTTAGGGCAGGCAGGCAACTAAGATGATTTTTAAACAAAATGGAGTAAGCTGGTTAATATTATTACTTTGCTAGCAATTTGATTTTATTAACTGATTTAGCGTATTTCATTCCCCCCTTTAAGTTGTACATGAGTCAATTCGTTGACTCTTCAGTTACAGGAAGGGAATTATAACAGGTTCTGGTATACAGAATTTTTACTGAGTTGATTTGTTTTTTGACAAAGTTAATAAACCAGTTTAAAATGCAAGGTCCAATGAGTTGACTAAGGAAGAGAAGTATGAGCGGTCCTGTTAGACTATTAAGCAAGTTAGTTAGCCATGCGTTCCAATCAAATAAGGATTGAAACCAGAACTTATTATTATTTAGTTTTTTTTGTCACTGGTTTATGTTTTCCTGGACATTTTGGAGAGTTTTTTTTAATGATTCCTGATGTATTGGCAAAGCCCTCCCTGAGACATGAATAATAAGTCAAGACCTCTCCGATTTTGGAGGACAACCTCAGCTAAAGAATTTACCTGGTTGTGGAATTGTTTTATTGATGACTGTACATATTTTAGGTCATCATTTATGTATTGGGTTAAGCTGGTGAGTCCCATTAGTCCTGTTTTTCCGAGGACTACAGCAGTGTTAAGTGCAGCTGTTTCAGCCATACTTAATCTGACTAGAGCAGGGACTAACAGAGGAGCAGTACGCTCTTCTTGGGTACCAGGTGGTGAAATTAAAAGAGCACCCTCGGGGCCACTGTAGACATATAACTGAGGAAGTACATGTACAGTAATACATAAAATAGGCTTATTGTTTAACATTTCAGCAGTAACACAAGTAATTAATCTTAATGAACAAGCAGCCGGGTTCAGTGGCTCAGCCTGTAATCCCAGCACTTTGGGAGGCTGAGGTGAGTGGATTGCCTGAGCCCGCGGGTTAGAGACCCGCCTGGGCAACTTGGTAAGACCGCATCTATACAATAAATCAAAAATCAGCTGGGCGTGGTAGCACGTGCCTATAGTTCCAGCTACTTGGAAGGCTGAGGAGGAAGGATCACCGGAGCCCAGTAGGCCAAGGCTGCGGTGGCCGGGAGGGTTCCACTGCACTCCAGTCTGGGTGACAGTGAGATTCCAACTCAAAAAAAAAAAAATGAACAAGCAAACCACATATTGGCAGGTGCAGTATAAGCTTGGGAATGAGTTATGGTCTTAGTAGGAGACTGATTACAAATTTCAGAAAATGGAGAAGCTGTTACATTGAAACTTGCAGTTATTAACAAGAGGTATTTTTAGTTACGTCTCCTATGTCATGAACAGTTTTTGAAATATAAGTTGTTTTAGCTGCATTGCTTGGGATAGGAGTTTCAACTCCTATTCCTATATGAGGAGTTGGTTACCTTTGCTCCAGTAACCCCCCAAATCACGGTTTCTGCTGCTGGCTGGTCAGGTGATATAGGACGATGGGCTCGGAGGGTGATTTTGAGAGGATTATCAGAATGTTGGTTCACAGTTCAGTTGTTGTTTGGGCGAAGGGGCACGTCAGTGTTCCAACTGCAGGCTTGACTGAGCCAGGCTTCAGCATCCGCTGCTTCCTTGACTTGTGAATGATGAATCCAGGTTGGTATTCCGCTAACCTTGAGCAACATTGGGGTGGTGAGGATGACTTTGTATGGTCCCTTTCAGGAGGGGCTCAGTCCTTCTTTCCAGAATTTTCTGACGTAGACCAGATTTCCAGGCTGGAATGGATGACACAGTGTGGAAGTTGGAGTTGGCAGTACAGCACCGACGTTGGGGTGGACAAGATTCTGCACCCACTGTAAAGACTGGAGATACTTTAACAGAGATTGATTAGTAAATTTTTCAAGAATAGGATCCCATAGATGAGGTAATAGAGGAGGGGGTCTTCCAAACATGATTTTATAGGGAGTAAACCCAGCCTTATACGGGGTGCATTTAGCTTGAAGGAGAGTTAGCGGTAAGAGAGTTACCCATTTTTTACCGGTTTTTATTGTTAATTTAGATAAAATATTTTTTAAAGTCCGGTTCATGGGTTTTATTTGTCCAGAGCTTTGTGGTCGGTAAGCTCAATGCAGTTTTCATTTGATGTTCAGTGTTTTATTAACCAGTTGTACTATGGACGAGGTGAAGGCAGGATCATTGTCTGAGCCAATAGAAAGAGGAAACCCGTACCTAGGAATTATTTTATTTAATAAGTATTTTGCAACCGTAAGGGCAGTTTTATTTTTTGTGGCAAATGCTTTTATCCATCCCGGAAAAGTGTCTATTAACACCAGTAAATAATTGTATTCTGCATGTGAAGGTTTTATTTTAGTAAAGTCTATTTCTCATTGTTCACCAGGGCTTAATCCTTGTGCCCTGATTTCTGGAAGGAATTTTGGCCCTCCCTTGGGATTTACGTGAGCACAAGTAGGACGCATTAAAGTTGCTGAATTAGCTTGGTTTTTTAAGTTATTGATAATATAAAAATGGTTTAACAGCTTAGTCACTTTGGTTCTTTTTAGGTGGATGGTAAAGTGGAGTTGTTATTAATTTTTATGTAAGAATTTTAGGTCAAATAATTTTGGAGTCTTTAACCCACCAGCCATCAAGTTTCTTGTAAGCTCCTGCCAGCTCTGCAGCCTCTTTTTTTTTTTTAGTGTGTATATCTGGTCCACTGTGGGAGAGAAGGAACTGGAAAAGTTTTAGCTGGTAAAATAGTTAGCGGTTTACTTGGGAGTTTTGCTGTTTCCTGAGCTGTCCGGTCTGCCAGGCGGTTTGCCAATTAGTTGAATTTATGGTAAGGAATTACCATGTGTTATTCAGGAGGATCAATGTGATCACCATAGGGGAGTGAAAAGTGATTTTTCTTATACTCGTAAGCGGACGCTGAACATTTATCATAATACTGTAAGAAAGAAATTGGCAGTAGCAGGATACTGTCTGGGTGGGGATGGAGACACAACATCAATAAGGGAATTTGACCTCAAACCAGGCAAAAGGGGGACCAAAAGGAGGCCCAAACTTTACCTGTATGATGACCATTTGCGTACCTAATCCTGAATTGTATTCCACATCTTTAAAATAAAATACAAAAAAAAAAAGATTTTTCTCCATTCTTCTAGGTGCTGCAGGGGCCAAGGGAAAAATCCCCTTCACCCTCTGAAGGTTCACTGAAAAATCAACTCACAGAAGGCAGATTTATTGTGTTGCAGGAAAAGAAATGTTGCAGGAAAACAGAGACCGTGATACCCGAGGCTGTCTTAGGAAGTAGGAGTTTATTAGCGCCGGTGCGACTCAGTGGGCTAATGTTCCAAGGCTGAGCAACCCAGAGAAAGAGAAGAGGGGTTTTATCTGTTAGTTTGGATAAGGGAGGGGGTCAGGTTGTATGGCTATACATTTTTCTTTGTAATTTACAAGGTGGTATTTAGCAAAACCAGATTTTCAAAGAACAAATTGTCTCTAGGGTACACATGACAAGCAGGGGTTGTAAACCGATAACTTCACAAAGAGAGGATGTGGGGGTAAGGTTGTGAATGAATTACTATCTTGCATTTCCAGGAAAGCAACCTTT
>CAUYQG010257938.1:0-21849 GCA_963574415.1 Tarsius wallacei
GCCAGCAACTGTTGTTCTGGCCCCCAGAAACTCTGTTATGGAGATAAACTGTTTCCCTGGATAATTTTAATAAGGAAGTTAAGTTTATAAAGAGGTATATTTGTTAGAAAGGTTATAATATGTATTAGTTAATTTGGGATATAAGTTTTGTTTTAAGTAGAGTTGTCTAATAATTTTATAATCTTAAGATTTTATATTAACGGGTTGCGGAGACTGCTTTTTACAGGGTAACATCATTGTCTTGGGATAATGTTGTTTTGGGTGGAAATAGTCTCCGCCCTCAGAGAAAACATTAGCCAAGCACGGAGAAGAATACTTAAACTTAAGCATCATTTTAACATCACAAAAAATCCATGTAATTTGTTGTAAGTGATTTGTTTTGTAATGATGATTTTAACTTGCTCTGTGACAACAACTTGCAGGGATTATTTCCCTTGTAGAGAGAAATATAAGCTCGCAACTACCCACAATAAAATGGCATCTGCACCCTTTTAACAGGTGTCCAAGTCCATCTCTCTCTCTATCCCCTTTTTTCTTCCCCTCAAACGCCTATGCCGTCTCCACCTTTGGGGTACCCTTTGGACTCTGCGGGAACAAGACTCCGCATTTATTGGTAGACCTCAGGGTGTTCTAAGAGAAGATTGTCTGTCGGCCAGGCTCGGTCGCTCAGCCTGTAATCCCAGCACTCTGGGAGGCTGGGGCGAGTGGATTGCCAGAGCCCGTGGGTTCGAGACCCTCACAGGCAACTTGGCGAGACCTCGTCTCTACAATAAATCAAAGCCGGGAGCGTGCCACTGCACTCCAGCCTGAGCGACAGAGTGAGACTCCAACTCAAAAAAAAAAAAAAGAGAGAGAGAGAGAAGATTGTCCCTTCAAATGTAAAAATGTACTCTTAATAAATCATTTGGGAACTGCTGCTGGATTATATTTGGTGGATTAACCGAAGTACTCATGTAGTTGATTCCTTACCCCAAAAAGCCACGTTTTACCACACCACAGAAGTTTTCATGAGCTTGTTCACTCTTTGCCAACCCAGTTAACCCCAAAGGGGACCATTCTTTGATGACAGCAGCTCCCCAAGCACAAAGATCCCAGGTTTGCCATAGGCACACAGGATCCTGCAATCACCACAGCAAGGCTCTCTGCGGGCAGCACCGGCTAGGGGCACTGTTGTACCGACATGGACAGTCTTGTCGGGCCAGCGATCCTGCAAAGGCAGGAGGAGGAAGGGTCCTCACTACGCCATGGTGATATAGTTGGATGTCTGTCCTCTCCGAATCTCATGTTGAAATGTGATCCCCAACGGTGGAGGTGGGACCTAGGAGGTGCTTAGGCCATGAGGGTGGATCCCACATGAATAAGTTGGTGTCCTCCCCCCACTCATGAGTGAGTTCCAACTCTCTTAGTTCACATGAGAGCTGGTTGTTTAAGAGCCTGACTCCTCTCTTGCTCCTGTTCTTGCCATGTGACACATCTGTCCCCCCTTCACCTCCGCCTATGAGTAAAAGCTTTCTGAGGCTTCACCAGAAGCCCAGCAGATCCTAGCGCCATGCAGAACCATGAGCTGTGAGTCAAAATCAACCTCTTTTATTCATAAATTACTCACCCTCAGGTATTCCTTTATAGCAACACAAAATGGACTGATACACGTGGGTAACATGTCAGGGCAGCAGCTCTCTTCACCTGAAGACGTCCAAACCAACCATTCTTGGTCAAGCTGGTGTCTGGTTATGTGTTCCTCCACCCCCCGCCAATCTCCTAGGGGGTTGAATAGTCTCATTTTTCTACAGAGAATCTTAAACTTTCCCTATAGTAGAAAAAGGGGAAACAGTTTTCACCAGTTCTGGCAAAACCTTTACCTCCAGTGACATCTGCTCTGTAGGTCTGGAAGCCCCATCCCAGTTCTTTCCTGAGGCTTTGCTGGTCCCCCTGTCAGAGGTGGATGCCAGCTTTGTGTTACTCACACCTGGGTCAGGCCTTGGCCTTGAACCTGACTGGCTGACAAGGTCCCTTAAGACCTTGTGGGACTCGATGTCACGATCTGCAGCTCCTGCGTGTGATTTGAGATGCCAAGCATGTGTGTAGGATGTCTGTAATGAGCCATCCTTTAGTATTACCAGTTGGGCCTTGTCTTGCTAAGCACCACTTAGCGCCTTTGTCCGTGGGGCCTGTTGTCTTCACTTGAACCACGTGATGTGCTTAGGATCACTTATTCAAGCAGCGTGGCCTCTCTTCACCGAGGCCAAGGAACCTCTTACGTTTCAATACCTCTCCCACTGGTGAAAAACAAGCCTTTAGCAGGGCCAGTGTCTTTAGAGCTCAGAGCCACGCTGGTCTGCAGACTCTGCAGGCTTTGCTGAGTCCATTGAGGGCATGAATAGGAGCCGGGCGGCATTGTTCCTGGCCTTGGCACAGGCTCTTTCCGTAATGTGATAAACCCAGCAGGCCAGCCCTGAAGAGGAGGTCGCCAGCATACCGTACTCAGGAATCAACTTCTGACCTCCTGGCTTTTTTCCTCCTTCTCCAAAACTATTGTGTTTAAAATGCTAGCTGCGCTGTCATAAATTAGTCTTTAGTTAAGGGGTTTTGGCTCCTGTGTGAGTTACTGTGGTTTAAAAAAAAAAAAGAAAATTAAAAAAAAAAAAAAAAGATCATCTTAGTTTAGCCAAGATCCAAAGCCTAACCAAGGAAAAGTGGAAACAGGCTGGGAAAAGACAAAGTAACAGGCATGGGGAGAGGGGTGTCTATATTCACATGCTGTTTTAAACGATACAGCTCATTGCTTGCTGAAGCACATTTTTTAGAAGTGTCTTTTTTTGGACCTGAAATTCTCTGGGGAGTGAACTAAGAGAAATATGCGTTTCAGATACAGTTGACATTGACATCTTTAGGTTTACCTGTGGGTTAGAAAGACACCTGTGAGCACTGCAGCCCCTTCTATGGCATGCCCCTGTAAGTCCAGAAACAGACCAGGGACCACAGCCTTGCAGGCAGAGATTTTCCTGAGGTTCACAGGGACTGTGACCATGAGCAGAATAAGAGAAGGTGGTGTGGATCCAACAGTGTGACCAAGAGAGCATGTCCCTGGCACCTCTACTTGGTTTTACAGAGAATTTTGTTTGTGATTTAGCTGGCATTTCTTGTGCCATCACTGGTGGCTCAGAAGGAAAACAAAAATGAATTCAACATCCAATCTAGTTTCATGTTTTACTTTTAGTCCAGTCATTTAAACATTCCCTTCAGGTAGGTTAAAGTTTCTTTTGAATAGATATGCTCAGTCTTTCCAAAGGCTCTTCCTCCCTGTTGCTCTCTTTTCAACAGTCTCTGATTGTGTGGGACATTGGGGGGAAATGGGCCTCTAGCTTGTGGCCCAGCCTTATGTGTAGTGGCAGGTCTTCTGGGCACCATACTTTGACCCCTGGGGGGTGCTGATCTCACTAGCTCCATATTCTGCAGCAGTTCAGTGTTTGGCCTCTTCTTTTGGCTTAGAGTGTTCCCACGGAGCTTCCACCACCTTCTTCTTGCTGATTTGGCCTCCCCTGAGGGCTCCCAGGTGGCGAAGTCTCACACTTTTGCCTCCACCTCCCTTTACCTTTGTAAGGTCATCTTGCCAGATCCTGGTAAGGTCCCTAGCGGGCCCATTCTCACCCAATTCAGCATGTAGGCTACCCAGGGGTAGATCAGCTCAGGAACAAGCTTAGGGTTTCTCTTTCACCTGACCACTGTGCTTATTTTGTTGGGGTCCACCTCAGGGGATGTCTGAAAGCCTGAGAGACAGCACCTTCATAAAGACCTTACCAGGCAGCCAGGCTAGAACCACTTGACGTCTCCGTTCCTTCTCATGCCTGCCTTCCTTGGGATCAAAGCCCAGAGACGGGCAGTCAGAAGAAACTGTCTTATTGCTGCTCCTTCTCACCTAGGTGTCCCCTTATTTCCTCAGGAAAGAGATTAAAGAGTGGGATGTCTCTTTACCTCTTTCTTCCTCTTTACTCTAGTTAACTCTTGAAGGAGGCTACTTGGGGAATCATTTTTCCCACAGAAGACAGAAGACATCAATTAGCTGGGCCTCTCACATTTCTCTCCACATGCTAAAGGAGTAGAACAAAGGAATTAAGCAAAGCCTCTCTTTCCACAAAGCCTGGTTTTTAAAGCCCCCAAATCTTCCTAAGATGTTAAATACCAGCCCTGCCACGAATGGGGTAATATTTCTTCATAACCTTTACCTTCAGGATGAGAAATTGCAGTGTAATATCCTCCAATAGAGGAGGTTAAAGTGATCAGTTTAATATTTGCTGAAGTATTTTCAATATTTAAAACTCTTGAAGTCAGAATTACCTCCCTACACAAGTCTGGGCAAATAGGATTGGCACCTCTGAAACTGTGTCGTGTGTCACTATTATCTGTTCTGTTTTTAAATACATATGTCCACTGGGGGTAGAGTTGTCAGTGAAAAGAGAGGATGTCAGAGGGTAGAAAAACTTTTTAGAATGAGATAGCAATCAAATTTTGAGCCATGATATTTTCTTCTTAATACTGTTTGCTTTGGTGATGGGGGAATAATCAGGAAAAAGAAGAGTTTCATTCAAGTTAAGCAACAAGAAACTCCAGGAGATATGTATTTGAACTATCCTGTTTTTGACTTTTTTCATCAAGAATGCTTCTTCATGGTACCAGTGACCAAAATGTCTGGTGTTTCTTCCCTCCAATGTACCTATACTCTCAGGTTACAATCCTGTTATCTATGTGATATCCTTGGTTGGGTAGAAAGCCTTTCTGTGCCTTTGGCTTCTGTTGGTAGTTTTCCATGAAGGTTTAAAAATGAATATTAAAATAAATGACATGCTGAATTGTAGACTTTGAAAAGCTGAATTATGTCAATAACATGGTTGTTTTTTAAAAGAAAAAAAAGACATATAATAATTCACACACAGTATTTTTTTTTCCATTATAAAGAAAGGGTCATATCGCATAAGCTTCTTGAAATTTTTATTTCCTTAATGAACCATAAACAGGAGAAATCACTCCAAATTAATTCACACAATCTAGTACATTCTCTTTAATGATATCAAATACATTTTACAGATGCACTGGCATGTATGCTCAAAAATTCCTTTTTTGATAAATACTTTATTTCTATTTTTTTGCTAAACTTATTATTTAAACACTTTGTAAATATAACCTTTTACATATTAGTGCTATTATTGCTATAGATGATTCATAGGAGTGAAATTTGTGTGCCTAATGGTACATATATTTCCAATTTCATAGATATTGCCAGATTACTTTTCAAATAACACTCTAACAATACACATTTCCACAAGCAATGTATTTGAATTTTTCTGTACTCCTGAAAAAAAGATATTATAACTCTTTATTTTTGTTATCCTAATAGATGTATATTATATATTGCTTTCACAGAATTGAATATTTTTTATATTCTATATTCAATTGACTTTTTATATCTATTATCCCAGCATCCATTGAACTGCTGTTCTTTTTGTTGTTAATTTATAAGAGCTATTCATATAATGGAGATATTAACCTTTTTTTCTGTCAGATGTGCTGTAAATATTTTTCCCAATGTGGTTTTATTCTCAAACAAATTTTTTCTAATTTTAAATATTTAAATATATCTATGTTTTGTGTGTGGAGGGGAGGGGTGGAATCCCAGAATTGGTAAGTCTTCCCTGCCTCTAAGATACGTGTAACAGTTTTGAAAGATTTTTATTGTTTTAATTTTTACATGTAAATCTTCTATCCATCTGAAATTTATTTTTACATCTGGTGTGAATTAAAGGTGCGACTTAATTTTCTTCCAGATGGACAACCAGTTATTCAAGTTCCAGTTATGAAAGAAACCATCTCTTCCCACTGTTTGAAATATCACCTTAGTCATATATTAAGCTTCAGTTTATACCAGGGTTTATTTCTCTTCACTCTCTTTATTCCATTAACTTATTCATCTAGTCCTATGCCCAGGATAGTCTTTTGTTTGCCATAGCTTTATAGAATGCTTTCATTTCTGATAGGGCAAGTCTTTCCTTCAATATTCTCAATGACCAGGGAGAAATGCAAGAAAAATTACCCACCAAGTTGTTTACTTTTTAGTTCGTGAGGGGCATGATAAGGATGTATTAGAGATGTCATACAGGGCGAGTATGGAAAAGACAAGGAGAAGGCTGGGGGAGCGAATACTACAGGATAAGAGTTATTTATGAAAATATAATCTATAAGTAAAATTTCACCCACCTCTTTTATTTTCTTCTCTTCCATAGTGGATGATGGTGTGGGTGTTAGCAGTAGGATACATGATCACCATCGTGACCGCTTCCCAATGAACACCATGATACGACCAACTGCTATGGCTGGCCCATGGGAAAGTGGCTGAATTCTCTACCACACTCTCCATGAAGTCAGTCTGATTGCTGAATTCAGAGAAAAAAGATGTTGGTAAACTCTGGTCTTCTGAAAGGAGAACCATTTTTTCCTCCAAAGTGATCAGCCATACTAAATTATTAACAGCAGAGCTGAACATCATTTTGGAAGTTAACTATCCTGATTGACCCAACTCATTATTGAGCTCTTTATGAAAGTAGCTAAGTGCACAAAGAGAAAATTGTTTCAGGGAAAATCTTGGATGTTTCCCTTGGGTGAAAGGATCCTTTCTGCTTCAGGAGACTTTATTTATACTAGCTTTCCCAAGGGTCTCTCCATCTGCTCATTCTTTCTCACGGCCTCAGTTAGCATGCTAGGTTAAGAGTACACATTTACATAATTGGCTATTTCTGATCGGAATGGATGTATTTTAACCCACTTTGGTAAACACGCAGTAAAAAACCTGCATTTTTGGAAGCCTCATTGTTTACTTTTTTCTTTCAAATCCTCTTTAAAAAAAAATAAACTTCCTGATGCTTCCTCGGTCTTTATGATTTTTTTCTTATTCAGTTAACTTGATTATATTCTCTATGAAACAATTATGGGCTTTCTTTTTATTCTATTGCCAAAGAGAATGTATAATTAGAACCTTCATTTAATGTATAGATTCTGTGTTCAAAGAATGGCATGGGAAAATCTAATGAAGTCATTTTAGTGAAGCAATTAGCAGTCATTTTGTATGTAAAGCTTAATTGGGAAAATTGGGGATGACTTGTAGAAATAAGGTGACGTAGAAACCTAAATGCTCACTTTGTCTTTTTCTGTTAACATCACCTATTTGGTATAGGATATTTATATTTCTCTTACTAGGGTAATTTGTGTGAAGTTATCCTGAGACAAAAGTGGATATCATGAACTATTTGTCTTTGTAAATTTTTGTTGAATATTTAAATTAGAATAATCAGAAATATGTACATGTTATAGAGCTCTGGATGGCTAACATGAAGAAACAGTCAAGAGTGATATGGGGAATAAAAACTTCAAATAAAATGTGGTTAGTTTTTAAGTAGCGCTCCCACTGCCTTCTGAAACTACATCAAAAGATGTATTTCAAGCCCCCTTGGCCAGCTCTTCTGAGGAAATTTTACACAAAAGCCTCTTAATTGGTTGTCAGTAACACCTAGATCTTTTCCCTTTTACAAGATGTGGGAGAAAAAAAGAGAGGCATATAAACTAAACAATATGATATTGTTGGGAATTATCTTATAAGACACAAGCTTTGATTCCACATCTGTAGACTTGTTACCAAAGTAAAAGAGTCCCCGCCCCTTCCTCTCATCATGACCCTAAAGCTGGTCTCAATTCAAGATAAAAAGAAAGTTCTACATTTTAAGACTATTTTAATATCAAAGGGAGATAATGAAAATGACATTTTCATCAAGATTATAAGGTTTTTTAAAAAAGTTAAACACTTACAAAGTCAACCTTCAAATTGTAACTTAGAAACTCACTTATTTAGCCAAGAAGGTTAATAATTAAACATTCTATTAAGTTTAACTTACTTGCATTTTAGTTCAAAAATAATATTAAAAATTAAAAGAGAAAAACATATTTCTAAAAAAAATCTTAAAAAACAAAATAAGCCAGGCTCGGTGGCTCAGCCTGTAATCCCACGCTTTGGGAGGCTGAGGTGAGTGGATGGCCTGAGCCCGCGGGTTCGAGACCCGCCTGGGCAACTTGGCGAGACCTCTTCTCTACGATAAATCAAAAAATCAGCCGGGCATGGTAGCACACGCCTGTCGTTCCGGCTGCTTGGAAGACTGGGGCGGAAGGATTGTCTGAGCCCAGCAGGTCTGCGCTGGGGTGGCTATGAGCATGCCACTGTACTCCAGCCTGTGCGACGGAGTGAGACTCCAATTCAAAAAAAAAAACACCAAAAAACCCAATATTTTGAATTTGTTTAAAACATTTTGGGTTTGAATAAGACATAGCAAGAGAAAGGACTGTATGATAAGAATGCATTCTGAAATTCTTATCCAGCGTTTTTCTTTCCTTAAATGTTTCCTATTTTATCTCCTATCTTCCCAAGATCCATGTTCTAAGGAAAAAAGGTGGCATGGGCTTGGGGTGAATGGAGCTTTCTTTGGAAAACAGAAAATCTTTCCTTGGGCTGAGGAGAAGAGAGACTCTTCATCCTGGAAGAGGGTCCACACTGCTTCCTGGGCAAACCCTCATAGGTAATGAAACACAAATGGATTTGGAAGACAGTAGAAGAGTGCTTGAAATCCATTTTGGCTATATTCCAATAACCCCCCGGAAGACTATTCTGCACAGAAACCCCAGAATGGCCCCCATACCCTGAAGTCGAGATGCTTCTGAAGTAGTAGAGACGATCCAATCTTAAAAAGGTCAAACACACAGCAAAGGGGATTGTATACAGTTCTGCAGGGATCAGACTGAGGTGCCCAAGAGGATAATGGATGGTTCTGTGGCTATCCATGTAGACATAAGACATAAAGAACCAGAAGAACGCTGCACATTCTACCCGGCCCTCACACTGCCAATTGTTGAGCACTTCGTGCTAAATGGAAATTAAACTTTTGTCATCTGGCATAATGAAAATTTAAAATGGAAATGTAGTGTAGTTATAGAAAGAAAGTTATAATGTCTCACTTACGTAAGAGTGTGGATTGAGATTTATACTCATTACATTTGAAAAATAAAGAGCAGGAAGATGGAGGTGAGTATCTCATATCAGAGGATTTCTATCACTTTATTACCTTTAGCTGAAGCCAGAGAAGGGAGGCCCCTTTCTCTCACAAAGAGATTATTCTGCTGGTTGTTTTAAGCATAGTCTGCATAAGAAGGATGGCAAGAATTTTAAGACATTCCTTAGGGCTTAATGTCTTCATGTTCTGCTGTGAGAGACTCTGCTTCTGGAAGCCTGCTTTCAGTGAGACATTAACATTTTTTTCTTCTCTTTTATTTTCTTGTTCAGTTTGCTTATTCGTTAAGACTCTTCTGTTTTATCAATCAAAAACTAAATAATATTTTAAGATATATCTTTGCTATGTTATAGACTACATAGTAATTTTAAACGTCTATTTTACTTGTGTCTCGAAGTTCCAATTTTTAAATCCCTTGATATGTTCTATTTGCATTACCTTAAAGCCTTATTGACATTTAAATTTTCCCCTTTCTTTCTCCTCTTTTAAATTTATTTTTACTTTATTTACTATTAGTAACTTTTGCTATCATCCTTTCCTTTTTTTGTGGTTTTGTGATTTGAATATGTTAATGATTATCCATTATCTTAACTTTATTTTTGACCCTTATGTGATTTTCCCCCTAAAATGTTTTAACCTGCTAGTTACTTATACCTTTTCATAGTCTTAAGAGTTAGTCCCCTTCTTCTTTGATCTTTATTATTTTGCTTTATATTTTCTTCCTCTCAAAGAAAATATGACTCGTTTTCTAAACAGCAATACAAGAAGCAAGGTTCAGAGCATGGCAGAAGTGAAGAGAACCCACCCATACACTGAACAGAGAAGTTTGGAAAGTTAAAGTTGAATAGAGGTGATATCTTGCCAAGTAGATGTTTGCTGATATGAACATAACATTTTCGCAGGTTAAAACTATTGTAGCCTTGGCTTGTGATTTATAACTTTGAAAGTAAACAGTTTTTCGTCCGTCAGGAACTGGAGCAGATCCTCAAACTGGTTTTTGAAGAAAATCTTGGACCTGCTCATGGGCTGATTTTTGATTTACTCTTATTCTGCAACAGGAAGTGCTATGTGCTTATTGAGCTTTTCAACTCTCAGAGTAGTAGTGCTAGGTGGAGAATGAACATATATAGATCTTTCGTGCACAAAATGTTCTTTGATGAGCAGTTTGAAAACGTATGCCAAAATTTGAAATATGTAGAGCAATTTCACATTGAAGAATGAAGAAGAAATTCTATGAAAATATTCACAAAATGCTCAAGTACATTATTTAGTAGGGCACTGAATTGTCTTCCTTGAGTATAGATGATATATATGTTTTTCAAAAAAAAGAGCTAGTCCTCTGGTTCCAGCAACATAAAAGATCACGTTTCTGAGGCTTCCTGCTCACTGCAAACAAAGAAACTTTAAGATAGAATTCATATCTTTAAAGGGTTAAAAAATCTTTGGAAAAAATTTCTAGGAACTAATAACATGGAAAAAAACTTAAAGCTAGAATGGTAAGTCTATGAGTTGATGACACAGTGGCCTTGGTAGAATTTTAGTACAAGATTCAGGACCAAACATTTGGAAATGACAATTAAGAAACATATGTAGATGCAAGAGTTGTATCCTTGGAACCTATTTCTATGGAGATCACTGGATAGATTAGTTTTATAAAAAAGAGAAAAAAGAATGTAATGGTGATTCAGTAACGATTTCTGGAAAAGGGATAGTATAAAATCTTAAAATTTCAAGTGATATTGTAATTATAGATAAGTCTTTTATTTTTAGATTAGAAAATTTGTTTATTTAAAAGTAAATTAGAGAGAGAGAGAGAGAGAAGATTCACCTCTCCAAGGTGGGGGAGGGGGGCAAAGCAAGGGAGCATGGTGACAGCCATAGGTCAAATAGCACATGACCACACCAGAGTCTAGCAGGCCAATGGCACTAGATAAGCCTTTTAAAGGTCACTTTAAAAAGTTAGAAAAGGATTTTGGGAAAATGTGGAAGTGATATAATTTTTGAGTTTTCCTCTCCCTTTTTAAAAACAAAATTAATCTATCCAGAGGCCTCTATAGAAATAGTTTCCAAGGACACAACTCATGTGTCTACATGTGTTTTTTTTAATTGTTATTCCCAAATATTTGGTACCATATCTGGGATTAATATCCTACCAAGGCCACTATGTCATCACTTCATAGACTTATAATTCTGGCTTTCATTTTTTTCTATGTTATTAGCTCCTAGAGTTTGTTTTTGTTTTTTTTTTCCCCCCAGCTGACTAGCAACTAGGATAGTTACTTTGGAGAAGAAAGAAAAGACAATATCTACAGTAATAGGAAATAAGGTATCACAAGACCCATAAATTAGAGAAGATAAGACTGAATCATGACATTACAAAATCTGAATGGGCAAGCAGAAGGAAGCGAAAACCAAAAGTATTTCAAAATAGTCACCAAGTACTTACTGGAAGGTAATATAGTCCAACTTAAGAACAGCTAAAATTGAGAAACTTTTCTATATATACCAAAGATAGGTATAAGGGATATGATAAGGTCTAATAGGGTCAGAGCAGTCTCATGAACTTTCAAAATGAAACACAACTTAATGTGAAACCAACAAGAATATAATACAAATTAGACAGAACAGTAAAAGTAGAAGCAAAAACTAAAAGCTTACGTAAAGGTGAGGGAGGGGAACAAAGGCAGAAGATTGTCAGAAAAATAAGGGGCTATAGTTGTTAACATTTCTCTAAAACTACAAGGCAGAGTTCTAGATTAGCGTTGCTGGAAAGACTGTTTTCATCTATCCTATAATTAAAAAAACAAACAAACAACTAAGTTCATTCCATGTAAAGTTATTATAAGAAAAGAGAGAGAAAACAAGAGCATACTAATGTCTTTATAGACTATAATAAAGCCAGAAAGACATGCCCATAAATCAAGTAAACATATAACCTGAAAGCTTAACATTTTAAAATGAGTTGACAATTAAGAAAATGATAGGTGACATGAAAAAACATAAGAATAAAACAACTTAGGCATGCGATGATAGAAGTCAGGAAAGAATTAGTAAGAAATAAAGACGAATTTGAACAAACAAAAATGATAAACACAACAAATAACATCTGAAAATAAATAAAAAGATAAAAAAGAAAAATGTAGGAAAAGTTTTTTTTTTTCTAAGTGAAAGATACAGAAGATAGGCAAAACAGATACAACATGCATATAATAGGAATTCCTGAATAAGAAAACCAAAACAATGGGAAAAAAAATACTAAACTGTAATTTAAGAAAATATTTTTGAAATTAAATCAAGTCATAAATATGTATTGAAAGAGCTCACTATTTATATGAAAACTTGACATAGAAATATGCTATTTCAAAAATGCATAGAGCAAGTCATATTGCAGTGAAAGTACTGGACTTTAAATAAGAACAAAAATAAATGGAAAATTAGGCAAAAAGACCGAACATGCATCAGGAAAAGAAGAATGACATCAAACTTTTTTATGGCAATGCTATATGCCAGAAGACTGGAATCGCATATTGGAAATACTTAATAAAAGAAAATGTGAGCCAATGACTTTATATCTGGTCAAAATGACTTCCTGGTTAAAAATTGCACAGAAACCATTATAAGCATGCAATTATTCGGGAAATTTTTTGAGAAATCGACTAGAGAATGAGCTTCAGACAATAATAAAGTGAAGAAAATTGACATAAGTACTGGTGATGAGTACTAAATATATAATTACAACCAAATGGTAGTTATATGACAGAAAGTTATAGTATGTAATGGCTATATACTCTGAAAATAATTACATAGTACAACTTTCAAAATATTAGGAGAAAATAGGGGAAACATAGGAAAAGTAGAAAAGTCTTACTTATTACTTCTTAATTATTACATGCAAGTAAATTCATATTATTTATTTCCAATCAGATGTTGGAAGAGATGCAGAGAAAAGAAAAAAAAGGGCTATTACCTCTTAATTTTGGTCAGCATGGAAACCAAATAAAAAATAACTAAAAAAGGGGAGGGTACTAAGCACCAATATTTATCTCCATATATTATAGAATATAGCTATACATGTTACATAGTTTACAGCTCTTATATATAGCTATGTTGTTGTACAGTGGTCCCCAGCCTTTTTGGCATCAGGGCTGGGTTTCATGGAAGACAATTTTTCCACAGACCAGGGACGAATTGGGGGCCGAGGAAGACACATCCGGAACTAGATTCTCATAAGAAGCACACAACCTCCATCCCTTGCATGCACAGTTCACAGGAGGATTCGCGCTTCCATGAGAATCTAATGCCTCAATGATCTGACAGAAGACAGAGCTCTGCTCACCCACAGCTCATTTCCGGCTGTGCTGCCCAGTTGCTAACAGGCCATGGACCGGTTGGGGACTCTGTTATAGCAAATAACAAAATAATACGAAGTGAAGCCAAACTATTGATCATAAAAAAAAATAAAATGGGGTTAGTTGAACCATTAAATTTTTTTTCCGATTGGTAAACAAGGCAACATCCAACACTATTTTTATATGAGGTGCATCCAAAGCAAAGAGATTTAGAATAGTTGAAAATAAAATAATTGTCAAAGATATATCAAAAAATTCAAATTGAAAAGAAAACAGCTGCCAAAATATTGATATCTGATTAGATAGAATTCAAACAGAAAATAAAAAAAGAGATAAGGATACTTTATAAAGGTAAATGCTAAAACTCCTAATGAAAATGCCACAGTTATTGATATTTAAAACATCGAAGCATCTTTCATCCTATAGAAGATTAAAGGAAAAATTAACAGACATTCAATAATACTAGAGCATTTTCTAAATTTTAAAATGCAAAACAAATTAATTAGAATAAAAATTAGTGATGATGTAGAAGGGGTTAGCAAATGTTTTCTATAAAGGACCTGATAGCAAATATTTCAGATTTTGTGGGCAATATAGTCCATGTCATATCTACTCAACTCTGATATCATAGTGCAAAAGCAACCAGAGACAATGTACAAATAAACAGGTATGGCCATTTAAAAAAAATTTATTTATAAAAACTGGTGCCTGGCCCACAGACCATAGTTTGGTATCTCCTGATAGAGAAAACCTAAAGAATATCATCAAACAGATTTCATATATGTGTGTGTAATTATGTATCTAAGAATATATATGAATGTGTCTTCAATGTAATAAAATTGATTATATACAGCTACCTGATCAAATAGATATAAACTTTTATTTACTGTGTATGAAACATGTAAGCCATACAAATCCATAAATTCCAAAGTTTAGATATCACGCAGAGCCATTTCTCACCATATTGCAATAAAAATAGAAATTAATGATTAAAAAACCCACAAACATTCTAATACCTAGACATTTATGGCATTAAAGCCTACATCTGTAAGGCTAAAAAATGAAAATTTTAAAGCCCTATTTAAGCAGTTAGAAATTAAGACCCAAAATAAACAAAAGAAAAGAATTTAAAAAATAAAAACATAAATTGACAAGTTAGAATACAGAAATACTATAAACATAAGAGCCATAATTTTTTTCTAGTATTTTATTTTATTTTATTATAGGCAGGTAGTACATCTGCATATTTTTAAAATGAATACACCGCATGATAGTGAGATTGGGCTTCATGTGTACCCATCACCCACACAGTGAGCTTTGCACCCAAGAGGTAATTTTTCAACCCTCAGTCTCCTTCTGCCCTCCCCATTTTGGAGTTTCTAGTGTCTATTATTTCTGTCTCTATGTTCATGTGTACCCATTGTTTAGCTTCCACTTATAAGTGAGAAAATGCAGCATTTGGTTTTCTGTCTCTGGGTTATTGCACTTAAGATAATGGCCTCTGGCTCCATCCATGGGGCTGCAAAATACATGATTTTGTTTTTTATGGCTGCATAGTATTCCATGGTGTATATACACCACATTTTCTTTATCCATTTTTTCATTGATGGACATTTAGGTTGATTCCATGACTCTGCTATTGTGAATAGTATTGTGATAAGCATTTGAATGCAAGTGTCTTTTTGATATAATGATTTCTTTTTCTTTAGGCAGATAACCAAATAGTGAGATTGTTGGGTCAAATGATTGTTCTATTTTTGTTCTTTGAGAAATCTCCATATTGTTTTCCATAGAGGTTGTCCTAATCTACATTCCCACCAACAATGTGTAAATGGTCCTTTTTTTCTGCATCCTTACCAACATCTGTTGTTTTTTGACTTTTTAATAATGGCTTTTCTGACATGTAATGGATCTCTTTGTGGTTTTAATTTGCATTTCTCTAGTAATTAGCGATGTTGAACATTTTTTAATGTTTATTGGCCACTTAAATGTCTTCTTTTGAGAAATGTCTATTCATGTTCTTTGTTTTATTCCTTGTGAAGTTCCTTGTAAATTGTGGATATTAGTCTTTTGTTAGAGGCATAATTTATAAATATTTTCTCTCATTCTGTAGGTTGTCTGTTAACTTTGTTGCTGTGTAGAAGCTTTTTAGTTTAATGAACTCTCATTTGCCTATATTTGGTTTGTTGCATTTGCTTTTTGGGATCTTAGTCATAAATCTTTGCCTAAGCTAATATCCGGAAGAGTTGTTCCTAGGTTTTCTTCTTGAATTTCTATAATTTCAAGTCTTTACCAGATCCTTTAATTCTTTTATCTATTTGGAGTTAACTTTTGTAGATGGTAAGAGACAGGGGTTTGGTTTCATTCTTCTGTATGCAACTATCCAGTTTTCCCAGCACCATTTATTGAATAGTGTGCCCTTTTCCCATTGTTTATTTTTGGTCAGAAAATCTGTGTATTCGAAAAACAAAGCAATCAAATAGATAAGCCACTAGCTAGCCTAATTTTTTAAAAGTTGAGAAATTATAAATATGCACAATTAGAAAAGACAAAAGAGAAATAACCACAAAAACAAAAAATAATTTTAAGTGACTGTTTAGCACAACTCTATGGGATTAATTTTGAAAGCCCAAATAAGGTAGATAAATTTTTAGAAAGAAATGCAAATTACCAAGATTGACCCCCAGGATAGACAGTCTACATAGACAAATGACCTGAGAAAAATAAAGAAATTGACTAAATATGAGAGAGGACCCTCTCAAAAAATTGGAATTATTTTTGGGAGGGTAGGACAGGCTTCCCCCACTAAGAAAGTGTTCTAGGAACCCATCTGCATCAGTGTACTAGCTAGTGTTGTGAGAACTGCATTTGGTTACAGTGACATTTTTTTTGAGATTCTTTTAACGTTTTTGCCCACTTCATTATGGATGATTTATGAGCACACACGACCATACTCTACTGAATGTTTAGCAGTTTTTGACCAAAAGCAGCATGACCCCATGTTCCACCCTTCCCATTCACCCGCCCTGAATGACTTTTTTGTTTGTTTGTTTCCTCGTATGAAAAAGGTCCTCAAAGGGAAACATTTTGCCCACGTGGAAGAGGTGAAACAAAAAATAGCAGAAGCACTAAAAGGCATCAAAATTGACAAGTTCAAAAATGGTTTTGAGTAGTGGAAAAAGCATCTCGATAGGTATATTGCATCACACGGAGACTTCTTTGAAGATGGCTGAAGTTCAAACATGGAAGAATAAATACACAATGTTTTATAAATAAATTCTGGTTTTTTGGGTCCCCACTCATATGCTCCCATATAAGAGAACCATCCCCAGATAGTTTCATGGGAGAATTCAACTAAGCCTTTGATTATTGTAATAGTACCTAAATTATTCCAGATTATAAAAAGAAGAAAAGTTAGAGTTTGAGGTTGCTATTACAGTGATCCCCAAAACTGACACAAATTATACCAGAAAAGGACCAAGACTAGTCTTACAAATATTGATACAAGGGTATTAAAAAATTATATGCTAATAAACAGATTCCATTGATACATTAAAAAGAGATATGAATGAGTGGAACAAGTAGGTTTCATATTAGAAAAAAACACTAAAAATCCATTGTATTAATACAGCAACATTACAAAAATCATATGAGCATTTCCACAGATGCAGAAAAGGCCTAGCCAAATCCAGGGACATTAACGTTGGGAACATCAAATAAAATGGAATTGATAACATGATAAAATATAAATATAAATAAAATTGGTAACATGGTAAAATATATCCATAGCATAACTCTACCTTATGATCCAGAAATCCCACACTAAAAGAACTCATATACGTGGGCCAAAAAATGTGCATTGCAGCACTGTGTAAAAACTTGAAATAAATTAAATAATCATCAAGAGGCATTGTGATCAATTCATACAATAGACTATTGCATAGTAGCTCATATGACTTTACTAATGCTAAATAGACTGGCTTATGCATTTATCTGCTAGTTTCTGTCTGTATGACCTTGGCAAATCTACTTAAATTCCTTGAGCTTTGGTATTGCTGTCTGTAAAATGGAGATAACGATATCTACCCTGCGATGTTGCAGTAAGAATTAGAGTTAGCGTGTGTGTAAAGCTCTTTGCACGGCGTAAAACATGGCAGGCACTCAGATGATGATTATCTGAAAAGTGCAATAACACTGCCAAGTTTACTTAACTACGTTATAGCAAGTGGACTAAAGAGGACTTTAATAATAAGGTAAAAGTTATCAGATCCTTTTAATTATGTTGTCTTAGTTGAGGTCCATATCTCTTTCTGCTTGAATTATAATGTCCTATCTGATCTTCTTGACTCCAGTCTGTTTCTGCTTATCAAGAGTTTTTCAAACTACTGGTAACATCCCATTAGAGGGTGATGAAATCAATTTAGTAGGTCAAGACCAGAATTTAAAACAATAAAATAGATAAGAAAATATCAGTGTATTCCATATAGTATAACTAAATTTTGTTTTGTGAAACTTTTTTAAAGCTCTATTTCTGTGTCTGCGTACGGGGTTATAAAGTAGGAGCATTTACTGTGGGTGACAAAGTTTTATAGTCCATTCTCTATAAGTCAGCCAGAGTTATCTACTGAGATGCAAATTTGGTTATGTCTCCTTCTGATTTCTTCCTTAATGGCTCTCAATAGCTTTCATGAAAATGTTTAATTTCTTTAGCACACAAGGTCCTTCATGATCTTACGATGTTTTCTAGCTTTGTGTCCTGCCCACTACCTCCAAATTATCCTAGTGGGCACCATAGGATTCTTTTGTAGCTCACTAAACATGTTGTGCTATGGGCCTTCATGCCTTTGCCCATGCTGTCCCTCCCTTTGGTTGCGCTTTTCATTCTTTTATGACTAATGTCTCCTGTTTATGCTCTAAATTTTAGCTTATGTCAGTTGCTTCTTCCAGAAAGCCTTCCCTGATACTCTGTCTCTTCTGGGATCCACAAGTGCTGTATCATTAACTTTATACTAATATTTGTTATTGAGTATGGCAATTGTAACTTATTAGCTTGTCTAATCTGCTAGAATATAAGTTTCTTGACAGTAGGTACTCTGATTTATTTAATGAAGAATCTGCAATTATGTCCGGGAAGCTGGCATCTCCCAGGGCCTTAATATATGTTTGTTGATTGATTGATGTTGCTTACTTGGGTAGAAAATAAGAGGTCCTGGTATATAGAACAAAAGTCTTAGGAATAGGTTTATTTTGGTTTTTAAGTTCAAAACGTTTCCTTTGATATAGAGGTTATTATTTTTTATGGTAAGGCAGAAAATATGGACCATTTGGAATCACTGATAGAAAAACAGATATAAACGTAGCTGCTCTTTGATATACTATAGTCTTGTGTCTATTAATTTTAACTAGAATGCTATAGTTAGGGAATCAATGCTGTGGTGCCTTTGATGTGTGTGTGTGTGTGTGTTTGTGTATGTGTGAAAGTCAGTTTGCTAATGTCTGAAAGCAGCTAGTTGAGTAAGGTTCATGTCTGGGGCTGCTTTGTGGCAGGCTGCCCCCAATAAAAACATCCCTAGCACTGTATGGCGATAAGCCGTTTGAACAAGGAGTTATGTCAAACCATTAGTTTTCAAAGAAATGACATATTGTAGATAATGAAGATTCCTTTAAATAGGTTACATGTGGATCTGATACAAATAAAATATATTATTAGTCTTCAAAGATGAATTTTCTGGATTTTAGGCCATTTTTATTTCACAATTTCCCTCTCATTTCCTGCCTTTTGATCATTTCTTTATAGTTAACAGCTTTGTAAGAGCAGGGACTTAGGGAGAACAGGGGAAAATCAAAATGCAATGTCAAGTTCCTAAAATTTATAACAATGACTGTTAAGTACTATTTAAAACTTATTATGTGTCGGGTATTATAATTAGTACTGCTATGTGCATTGTGCATTACCTCATTAAATCCTCACACCAAATCTACAAGCTTAAGGTGGGAGAATTAAAATTTGGCAAAGTAAAGTAAGCCATCACAGTTACATAATTCAAACTGATTTCTCATTTTTTAAAAAATTTTAAAATGGAAAAAGTGTGGTGAGAGTAAATGCGAAAATGAGGGGCCAAATTTAGAATTTAAGTTTGCCTTTGCAGTTGATTTCTCATTTTAAAAAAAATTCCTGTTTGTGAGTTATAAACAGCATTCTGGACAATGGATATCATACTATAATCCAGAGTTTTTACTTGTCTGGTACATTTTGCTGCACCACTGAGAAATTAATAAAAATTAAGAAATTTATATCACTTATTCATGTTTTAGAAACATTTAGAATATTTTAAGCAAATAAAAAAAGCCAAAATCATAATCAGTTTAGGAGTTGGATAAATCAATAAGAGGTATAACGTTCTGATCACAGACATAGTTTGTACAGTCGAGCAACAATAAGAGAAAAATAGATTGATCTTTTAAGCACTTGACTCCTTCTGGAGAAATCAGAGAAGACTTTCTGAAGAGATGACCCTTGAACTGAGCATTGCAGGATGAATAAGAGATTGCCAATTGAATTCTTATAGGCGCATTAAAAAAAAAAATGGAACCTATGGCAAAAGGGGCCCCCAAAAGCTATAGCAAAGAACAAACATTTAGAAAACTGATGAAAGCAGTAACCAAAGCGATCAGAGTTAGAGCACTACAACTACCTGGGCGCTTCCCACTCCCCAGACTTTAAAGTCTGCTAAGAAGACAAGACATGAACTTGCTTTGTGACGGTTGACGAAAGTGTGATGGTGGGGAATGAAAGAAGGAAGGGAGAAGCTTGACAGCCGCTGTTCTGAAGAGCGATGTGCCTCATCCTTTTCATTTTCTCAGATTCAATTTATTTGTTGAATGAGGAATAATCATAACAATCTGATCACTCTGAACATTCACAGTTCATCCCCAGGAAATGTGATAAGGATTATCGTCCTTCTCCCTCTACGCCCTCTCCCCAGGTGCTTTTAAATCCTTGACAATAGTATGAATCAGAAGACCAGAGGACTATCATGAATTACCCTTGAATTTCTTGGAAGTGCGAATCTAAGGGAAAGCCCTGAAGGCTCTTTCAGCTATTGTTTTTGGACACACGCAACAATGGAAAAAAGTAAAATCAAGACAAGGGCATGTTTTACTTTTCCAACTCCGTTTGGCTGAAGTGCAAGAGAAACCACAGATGGAAGCTCACAGATGGGAGCCCGCTGACCATATAGCTGTTTCTTTGTTGGTACAGAAAACCAGTTGTGGGTGGGGGCGACAGAGGGAAAGACAATATTGGAATGCAATGGCATCTTAATTATACCTACCATAATTCCCATATTCTGTTCTGTGGTGGATTGTTTGGAGAGTAGCTTGAAATCAGAATTCAATCCTGCAAACTTGAATCGATTAACGTAGTACTGTTTGGAAATATACAGAGACGCAAGTTTGAAAAGGATTTTCCAGTAATTTTGCTTCATTACGTTTAGACTTCCTCTGATGACTAGGGCTGGGGAGGAGGAAGAAGGAAGAAGGCCAGGAGATGAACTGCCCCATTTCTACTCCTTAGGGATATCCATTGGGGAGCGTCCTTTCCTCCTTGAGCTATTTAAACTGTCTCTGAATATTCTTCCAGAAGCCAGGGTCACTGGGCACGAATCCTGCTTTCCTGAAAGAGGTAATATGGCTCTAAGCTCATGCGGCCGTCCCTGTTTTCTGGGACTGGAAACTTCAGCACCGGTTAAGTAGGCTACAATAAGAGTTAAGTTGAATTTTATTTCATAAGCATTGATGAGCCTGCTACATTCCAAGGGGTGAGGGAAAGAAATATCCATCTTGCCCTCTTGGAGCTTGTTGTCCAACACAAGAAACACATACTAAGCAAATGGGTTAATCATATCGCAACAAATATAATAGATGCAAAGTAGAGTGATATGAAAGCATGTGAGAGTGGGTCTAGAAATAGATTAGGGGGTCCCAAAAGGCTGTCCTGGGCAACGTAAAGCTTGCATACTGAACAGATTATGTTGGCTCAGAGGGAGGACAAGAGTTCCAAGTATAGAGAACAGCATGTGCAAAGCCTTGGTGGCTGAAAAGAGTGTGATTTGTTTGAGAAACTGAGGGAAGGCCAGGTGAGTGTGACTGAAGTACAGGGAGCTAGCACATGGGGTAAGGAAGTGGGCAGGGATTCGAGTGATGAGAGCCCTGGAAGCCATACTAATGGTATTTCACTTTGTTTTAAGAACAGTGGGAAGCCGGGCTCGGTGGCTCAGCCTGTAATCCCGCACCTTGGGAGGCTGAGGTGAGTGGATTGCCTGAGCCCGCGGGTTCGAGACCCGCCTGGGCAAGCGAGACCTCATCTCTACAATAAATCAAAAAATTAGCCGGGCGTG
>CAUYQG010257951.1:0-10311 GCA_963574415.1 Tarsius wallacei
TTCTATGCTTTTTTTGTGTGTGTGTGTGTGTTGGAACTCTCACTCTGTCACCCAGACTGCAGTGTAGCGGCTGCTCCTGGCCACCGCAGCCTTGACCTGCTGGGCTCCGGCGATCCTTCTGCCTCAGCCTTCCAAGTAGCTGGAACTACAGGCATGCGCTACCACGCTTGGCTAATTTTCGATTTTATTGTAGAGATGAGGTCTCGCCAGGTGGCCCAGGCAGGTCTCGAACCCGCGGGCTCAGGCAATCCACTCACCTCAGCCTCCCAAGGCGCGGGATTACAGGCTGAGCCACCGAGCCGGCTTCTTCTTTTTTTTTTTTTTTTTTTTAAGATGAGAGAGATACAGCGTGTGTATAAGCTGATGGCTCTAATTCAATCGAGAGAAAGCATGGTGGTGCAGGAGAGAGAAGACAGAGTGACCAGAGTGATGTCCCCAGAGGGCAAGAGGGAGGGATTGGGTTCCCATCCCACCAGAGAAGAGGGCTGGCCAGGGCAAGGCGGCTCATTCAGTCACAGGCAGGAAGCTGATCCATGGACACAGAAGCAGAGAGGTGGGCGGAAGTGCTGGGGAGAGCATGTGGGAGTCCTTTTCTGATCGCTGCAATGTTCTTGGCGACGTAGGAAGCAAGGTTGCTACGAGGGAGGACGGGGAGGAGGTGTTGAATGTTTGAAGAGAGAAGAGAAGGTATGAAATCATCACCTGGGAGCGTGGGAGAGAGAAAAGCCCAGGTAAGTATGATATGTCTGTAGGGCATCACTCGGGGCCCACTTGATTTGATCACAATTGAAAGCGTGACTAGAGAGTGTGACTGTTCGTTCTTCTCCAGCCATTGTGAGATGCAGGCCTGGAGAAGGTGGAGAGTTAGATTTAAGCAGGGTTGTGGTTTCTTCAGGAGACAGCCTCAAAGCAAGAGAGAGGCAAGGGAGGCAAGAGCATAAGCCAATAAGTGACCATGATGACTGGATCAGGAGGGAGGAGAGGACACGAGGGGGACAGGGAGAAAGTGATGAGACCTCTACACAGCAGGACTGGGGGTCTTGGCTGGGTCATAGGGTTTGGTGGAATTGGGGTGCTGAGGGAGTGAGCTGGGCAGATAGAGAATTTGGTCCCAAAGTGGCTTGAGAGTGGTATGAGAGGCTGCAGGTCTGGATAACGACAAGGCTAAGGGCACAATTCTGGAGTGGCAGAGACAGGAGGAGAGGAGGTCTGGGGCCTGCAGGTCAGAGCTGCCCCGGCTGCACTAATGAGTGCTCCTGTGGGCCAGTGGGAACCTTGTGTCCTCCTGGAGAGTCCATTAAGCACCATGATCTTATACAAGCCTTGCTTGGGATTGGGGCCCACAGGCTACCATTGTTGCATAAAGAAACGAAGGAAAGATGAGACAGGAAGAGGAACAGAACAAAGAAGGATCTGTTATGCACTGAACACCAGATGTATGATTTTGACTGCTTGACTGTGTCTTCCATTACTAGGCGATCGACAAATGATCTTGAATGAATGACTGATCTACTCAACGACACATTTTGTGTGAGTGCGCAGCCTTGAAGCCACAGTCAGGCTTGAAGCCAGGGTCTGCGGAAGGACACCGTGCCTGGAAAACTAACATTTCCTTTATTTGAACTCATGGGAGTTTGCTGGGCTTGTTTTGCTCTGGTAACTTGCAGGTGGGAAGCAAAGAGGTGTATATCCTGTTCCAAGATAGGCAGGTGAGAAGGTGTGTGTGTGTGTGTGTGTGTGTGTGTGTGTGTGTACCTTGCGGGGACAGGATAGATGGATATAATCCTCACTCCCACCCTGCGAGAACAGCTGAGGTGAGATTTTTTTGTCTGCTGGACTCCTCTTTTGCATGGGTGTCCTCCAAATCTGCCTCTCCCTGGGGACCTGTAGACCTGGGCAGCTCCTAACACTGCCTGGGAGTCAGCCGTGGTGTCTCCTGCATGGTACAGTCATCTCTTTAATTTACTGTGCTCTTTGCCATGAAAGAAACTCTATCTGTGCTCATCGTGTCTGTTAACATTTTACCATCCGTCACTCCATCTTCCTGCTGTGATAACCATGTGGGCTGGTGTCCATCAAGTTGACAAGGGATTTGATTTACTCGACTTGGTATAAAGAGGTGTCAGACCTCGGGAAGTCACTTAACATCTCTTGGGCCTGGGTTTTCCGATCTGTAGAAACGAGTAATAACTTATATTTTTCTATAAATCTGCTAAGATGCTCAAGTGGGAAATTTATGAGAGTGCTTTGTAAATGGTAAAGCTCTAAAAAATGCTACTTCTTGTTGTTTTGTTACCTTTGTAGTATAACAGCAAATGACTACAAGAAAGGCCAGAGAGAGAGAGAAAGAATTACACCCTGTGCAGAAGACCCTAAATAATGTCTTAGAGGAGCCAGCCATCCTAGACCAGATTCCCATAAACATCAAACCAGAAAGAAATAAAGAAAAGAAGTTCACAAGTTCATTGCTGAAAAACCGTGTTTTTCTTTTAGCCCCTGTGGGAGAGTGTTATTATTTTAGTGTGGGATAAGACTGTAATTCAGTTTTTCCCAATCAGAGCCTTTTGATGTGTTTCATGATTCACAGGCTATGACTCACATATTAGAAGTCTCACTAGTATATTACTAATAGTTTATATTCCTTAAAAAGGAGATAAGATTTAAAAAGAGATTACATAATTATTTTCATTTCAGCTTATACCTTGGGTTTATCTGACATGATAATTTCAGAAAGAGAAAGTTCCTCCCCCTGCAGAGAAAAGAAATCTCATTAGTTTCTTTAAGAACCATATTTCCAAGATGGCTGTTAACCTCCGTGCAATTAATCTTTCTAAGGTCAGCAAGAAAGTTAAATCCATATGAAACAGCCCCCCTCAAGATTTCTTCACTGTCAATAGTCACTCTAAAACACACGTATTAGATATTTTTGAATTATATGATATTGTGAACTATATTTATCAAGATTTTAAAATCTGCCAGTTCATCAAAATGCAATTAAATACACTGCTTTTCTACCACCCACTCATGTCGTCAAAAGGATGAATCAAGTATAATAAACACATCAAACCAACCAGACTAAAGTTATTTGAAAATAAATTTTTGGTCAGGTGTGGTGGCTCACACCTGTAATCTCAGCACTTTGGTAGGCCAAGGAGGAAGATTGGCTGAAGGCCAGGAGCTCAAGACCAGCTTGGGCAACATAGTGAGACCCTGTCTCTACAAAAAAATTTAAAATTTGCTGGATGTGGAGGTGTGTACCTGTAGTCTCAGTTACTCGGGAGTCTGAGGCAGGAGGATCACTTGAGTCCAGGAGTTGGAGGTTGCAGTTAGCTTTGATCATGCCATTGCACTCCAGCCTGTCTCTAAATAAATAAATAAATATATATATATATTTTAGCCGAAGTCTCACTCTGTTTTCCAGGCTGGAGTACAGTGGCACATTCACGCCTACTGCAGCCTTGACTTGCTGGGCTCAGGTGATCCTTCTGCCTCAACCTTCCAAGTAGCTAGAACTACAGGGGTGCACCACCATGCCCGGTTAATTTTTTTGATTTACTGTAGAGATGAGGTCTCGTCAAGTTGCCCAGGCTGGTCTTGAGCCCCTGGTCTCAGGCAATCCTCTCACCTCCGCCTCCCAACGTGCTGGGATTACAGATGTGAGCCACTGCACCCGGCAATATAGTTTTATTTATTCCATTTTATTGAAGATTTCTGCCCACCTAATCTCACAGATATTTTAATCTAGTGGATTCAAAACCTGTTAATGATTTGAGCCGTGTCTAAATTCTTTCTTTCTTTATTTTTTTTTAAGAGTTGGAGTCTCTGTCGCCCAGGCTGGAGTGCAGCGGCACGTTCACGGCCACACACAGCCTCGACCTGCTGGGCTCAGGTGATCCTTATGCCTCAGCCTTCCAAGTAGCTAGAACCACAGGCACACACTACCACGCCTGGCTAATATTTCTGATTTATCACCAAGTTGCCCAGGCTGGTCCCGAACCCTTGGACTCAGGCAATCCTCCTGCCTCAGCCTACCAAAGTGCTGGGATTACAGGTTTGAGTCACCACGCCGGCCTTTTTATTTTTTAAATCAGCTTTTTCAGGTTGAATAGATCCTATTTAAATGTCTCCTTTTGAAAGTAAAGCTACAAAATTCTTGCAGAATAAATGAATTCATGCACCTTGACTTCATTAGGCCAGAGCTACACTGACTTCCAGGATATTGAGACGATGAAAATGATGATGATGACAGTGACACATGTATGCTACTTACCTGAGTAACCACAATGGCTTAGGCACTTTTCATACGCTCATTTTAATCTATCCCATAACACTCAAAGAGGTTAAGTCATGTGCAGTAGGACCCTGAGTTAGTGGGTGGCTGAGCTGGAGTCCTAAACCATGTCAACCTCTTTCCAGCATACGACTTGATGCCTAAATAAATATTCCACCAAATGAAAGGATAAGCTTAACTTAAAGAATTTTAATGAGGCACTGGATTCAGGCCAAACTTAATTTGGAGCCCAAATCATTTAGCTTGGCTGTCTGCCCTGGTTAACCTAATCAGTCCATTTCTATTTCACTGGGGGCCTGTGGATTTGGGTCCCAAAGAATATGCACTTGGAAGAATTTAGAGGAAAAAAATTCCTTTGGACAGTATGTCTTGAAAAAGTTAACCAAAGCTCCCTCTGGGCCTTGAGTCTCCCCAGAATCAGATAGGCACCAGTCAGTTTCTTGCTGCCAGAAATTTGAAAGCAACAATGTTTGGAAGGTGACTGGGAAAGCGGGACTGCAACCAAAATAGAAGAAAGCTTGAATACGAGGTTCTCATATGATGTCACCTCAACTCAGCCAGTGTCTCCTAGATTTTCCAGCTGTGGCACCAGCTGTGATTGGACCGGACTCTTGTGCTTTTGGCAGTGAGTGTCCCATAGCCAGAGCTCACTATTGTCCTTCCTGTCAGGGATGACTGCTGAGGCAAAAGAGATGTCCCGCAAACTAACTTGGCTTTAACTTAATGGGACCAAAACAGGAGCCGAAGGGCTCAACTTCCTCTCCAGGAATTCTGAAAGACTGAGGGTACTAGCCAAGAAAACACACATTTATTGGAAGGAATTCATGGCAGTATTATCTTTTAAACATTTCATTAGATGTTTCCTCTTCTCCTCCTTCTCTTTCCTCATCTTATCCTTTTTGTTAGAGTCTCACTGTGTCACCAGGCTAGAGTGCAGTGACACAATCATGGCTCACCACAGCCTTGACCTCCCAGGCTCAGGCAATCCTCCCTTCTCAGCCTCCTAGGCATTAGGTACTACAGGTGCATGCCACTCTGCCTGGCTAATATTTCGATTTTTTTTTTTTTTTTTGCAGAGAAGTCTCACTATATTTCCCAGGCTGGTCTTAACTCCTTGGATAAAGCAATCCTCCTGCCTTGGCCTCCCAAATTGCTGGAATTATAGGCATGAGCCACTGCACCCAGCCTCAATAGATGCTACTCTCATTACCCCTTTAAAATATGTTTAATTGAAGCATAGCATACATTCAGAAAAGGTCATAAATCCCAAGTGGATATCAATAATTTTTCACAGTGCTAACATACCTGTATAGCCAACATCAAATCAGGAAATAAGACACTACCATTAATTAGAAGCTCCTTCAAGTCTCACTCAGGGGAATGAGACGGATGGGTTTATAAGGAGAGGAGAGACCTGAGTTAGCCCATTCAGCCCCTTTGCCATGTGATATCCTGTGCTGCCTTGGGACTCTGAAGAGGGTTGCCATCAGCAAGAAGGTCCTCACCAGATGCAGCCCCTTGACCTTGGAATTCTCAGCCTCCAGAACTATAAGAAACAAATTCTTTTCTTTATAAATTACCCAGTTTTAGGCATTCTTTTATAAGTAACAGAAGGCACACTGAGACATCTGTATCTATACCCTGTGGATTCTGTTCTCCTGGAGAACACTAATATACACCCTGCTTGCTTTTCAATATTTTTACATAATGTAATAAACAAAGTCTGTGTTAATTAGCAAACTTGACCTGAGCACCAGCAGTATATGGCATACTTATCTAGCATCTGTCACATCTTATAAATGAAATGTTTGTTTTTCCTAGGATTATAATATTGACAAAATTGAAGAATCCAGAGGACTCTGCATTCCATTTTCAGTCTAGCTGGGAGAGCAGAATGCATGCCTTCTCAACTGAGGGCATTGTAAATGACTGAAGCAGTGAGTGCCAAGTTCCACCTACACCCTGAATAGACCTAAGGCAGCCACCCGAACCCCAGCTAATAGCCAGAGAGATGCTCACTGAATGGATGATTTCCCTCATCTTGAGGTGAGCTAAGAGCCAAACCCAACTCACAGTAAGACATTTGACGTGGGCTTTACCAAATGAGGACTTTGCGACTACCTGTCATCCCACAGAGCCCCACTTGGCCTTCACTTTACTATTTCCTCAAATAGATGGTAGGGACGGGAAGGAGGCAGGAGGAACATACATCCAGGGTTAGTGAGCCATTACACACATTTCCATGATAATTCTGCACACTGCTCAACTGATCAATCATTTATTGGAATATAATTCAAATGCCAACCAAGGTCTCCCAGCCCATTCGGCTCCTGCAAGCACATAATGTCTCAAACCCTCACATTACCCTCCATATAAGATGTGATCCCCTTCACTGGTTTCCACCAGAAATTCACCCATACCAGCTGTACTGTGGGGGTTTTTTTGTTTTGTTTTTTGTTTCTTTGTTTTTTTGAGTTGGAGTCTCACTCTGTCACCCAGGCTGAGTGCAGGGGCATGATAATGGCTCACCGCAGTCTTGAACTCCTAGGCTCAGGTGATTCTTCCACCCCAGTCTCTTGAGTAGCTGGGACTACAAGTGTGCGCCACCAAGCACACCCAGCTTTTTTTCCTGATCTATTGTAGCGACAAACTTGTGCTATGTTGCCTAGGCTGATCTAGAATCTCGAACTTCTGGGCTCAAGCGATTCTCCTGCCTCGGCCTCCCAAAGTGCTTAGATTACAAACAGAAACTACTGTGCCTGGCTTTTCTACTTTAAAGGATGCCATAAAGAAAGTGAAAAGCCAACTCACAGTCTGGGAGAAAATATTAGCAAATTATAAAGGATTTGTATTCAAAACGTTTAAAGAATTCTTACAACTCAATAATAAAAAGACAACAGAACTTTCAAATGCTCAAAAATCTGAACAGACATTTCTCCAAAGAAGGTTAATATGAATGACCAATAAGCACATGAAAAGATGCTCAACGGGCACCTGTAATCCCAGCTACTCAGGAGGATGAGGTGGGAGGACTGATTGATCCCAGGAGTGGGATTGATTGTTTGATCAGCTTGACCAACATAGTAAGACTCCATCTCCAAAAAGAAAAGTTGAGAAATGTCCCATCAGTCATTAGGAAAAGGCAAATTGATTAAAACCGCGATGAGATATAGGTTTATATCCATTCAAAAAGTATAAGCAAAGCCAGGTGTGGAAACTCACGCCTATAATTCCAGCAATTTGGCATACTGAGGCAGAAGGATCGCCTGAGCCCAGGAGGTCAAGGTTGTTGTGAGCTGTGATCGTGCTCCTGCACTCCAGCCTGGGTGACAGAGACCACGATTAAAAAAAAAAAGTATAAACAAAAAGACAACAAACGTTGGTGAGGATGTAATGTAGAGAAACTGGAACCCCATCTATTGATGGTGAGAATGTAAAAATGGTGCAGCCACTTTGAAAAACAGTTTGGCAGTCCCTCAAAATGTTAAAACTAGAGTTATCAGATGACCCTGTGATTTCATTCCAGATTGGAAACACATCCACACAGTTCCTTGTACACGAATGTTCAAAGCAGTATTCATAACAGCCAGAAATTGGAAACAACCAAAATGTCCATCAAAATGTGGTATATCCATACAGTGGAATATTACTGGACAATAAAAAGAAATGAAGTACTGAGTACTTTGAACTTAGCTTTTCTCTGTCTCTAAGTATTTCTTTGTCTTTTTAACTTATTTTGTGAATCAAGAGGCATCCTTTGAGATAGCTAAACGTTTGCTTTGTTATTCAAGCATCATAGAAGCTCTCATGGCCTCCATTGAACCAGTTTATCCAACCACCCCTGGTTTCCCTTCATGCCATGGGATGCACCTCCAGAATGCCAAGCGAGTTGACCTCTTTGATGCATGATTGTTCTGGACATAATTTCATGTCTACCCCTGTCAGTTAGGGGAAGCCATTGTAGATTGTTTGCTCGCAAACATCCAATTTTGTCTCACAAATTTATTTATGCTAATCTCACAACTATGTAATCTAAAAAAAAAAAAATGTATGTAAGTCAATGAAACATAAAGGCAAGACGGTCCTTTAAAAACTAAGTGGAAAGCTTTAGAAACACTAGATATAGACATGCATTTTTTATGGCATTGAAAAATGCTATATATGGGGAAGATACGTGTCAAAAATTAGACAAAAAAGGTGGTAACTGATAAGATTTGGCACTCAGATCATTTAACATCTGTCTATATTTTTTCCACTTATGCAACAAAAACTGGATACTGTTCATGATGTGGTTATACAAGAAAGTACACAGAATTCCAATCAGCTGATCCATACTCAAAGAGAAGGCCTTGGGCCCACATTAGAGATCAGCAAAACAATATTCACTTTGTGTTTTAGGCAAAAATATTGGATGTAGATCTTTTTAATTCTCACTTTGACTTCATTAACTTACCAATTATTGATGTTGGTCACATTGGAGAGGAGGGTTTCCACTGTAGTGAAATTTACATTAAAAGATTCGGGAGGGGGCGGGGGAAAAGAAAAGATTCACTCGCTGCTACTACAACATGCATGAATCTTGAGGATGTTATGCTACATGAAAAAAACCAGTCATAAAAGGACAAATATTATGTAATTCCACTTATGTGAAGCATCTAAAATAGTTCAACTCATAGGTATAGAAAGTAGAATGATGGTTGTCAGGGCCTGAGGGAGGGAGAAATGGGGAGTTTTTTCTTAATGGGTTCAGAGTTTCATTTTGCAAGATGAAAAAGTTCTGGAGATTGGTTGCACAGCAACGTGAATATACTTACTACTGAACTGTACACTTAAAAATCGTTTAATGTAGCCGGGCTCGGTGGCTCAGCCTGTAATCCCTCGCTTGGGGAGGCTGAGGTGAGTGGATTGCCTGACCCCACGGGTTCGAGACCCACCTGGGCAACTTGGCAAGACCTCATCTCTACAATAAATCAAAAATTAGCCGGGCGTGGTAGTACGCGCCTGTAGTTCCAGCTACTCGGAAGGCTGAGGCGGAAGGATCGCCTGAGCCCAGCAGGTCGAGGCTGCGGTGGCCGGGAGCAGCCACTGCTCTCCAGCCCGGGCAAGAGTGAGACTCCAACTAAAAAAAAAAAAATTGTTTGATGTTATGTGTATTTTACTACAATTAAACTTAAAATAAAATGAAAGAAACTCACTTGAAAAATGCACTGCCAACCTAAGGCCACTATAGCAACCACTAAAACATTGCCAAAGGCTACTGACAGCTCCTGATCTCCTAAGGCTCATCTTAGCTATCTCTCAAGCCTGGGATTTTAACAGCTCTAAAATGATGTTAGTAGCATCATAATTTCCTAGAAATGAACATGAACACAAGATGGCTAACAACAGAATAGGCCAAGTGTGATTCTAAAATGGGCCCTGCAAGGAGGGTAATAGAATCAAATAAAAAATCATAGCAATAGCATAATTTAACATTCAGTTTAGATAGTGGAATATGTAAAATCAGGCAATATTTATGACTGGAAATGACTCAAAAAAAAAATCAGAGGTCCATATGGGAAGATTATGAAATTTTTAAAGTCTTAAAAAATACTGAAGTAGGCCGGGCTTGGTGGCTCAGCCTGTAATCCCAGCACTTTGGGAGGCCGAGGCGAGTGGATTGCCTCAGCCCGCGGGTTCGAGACCCGCCCTGGCAACTTGGCGAGACCTCGTCTCTACAATAAATCAAAAACTAGCCGGGCGTGGTAGCGTGCGCCTGTAGTTCCAGCTACTTGGAAGGCTGAGGCGGAAGGATCGCCGAAGCCCAGCAGGTTAAGGCTGCGGGGGCCAGGAGCATGCCACTGCACTCCAGTCTGAGCGACAGAGTGAGACTCCAACTCAAAAAAAAAAATACTGAAGTAAATGAAGAGAGATACCATGGTCATGAATTAGAAGATTCAACAGCATAAAGATGACCATTCTCAGTTTATCTATGGTTTTAACATAGTTACAACTAAAATACCAAGGGTTTTCAAGAAAAT
>CAUYQG010257952.1:0-21917 GCA_963574415.1 Tarsius wallacei
ATCAGATGGCTAAGGGTGGATAATGAAAAGGAGATTACTAGTCGGGCTCGGTGGCTCAGCCTGTAATCCCGCACCTTTGGGAGGCTGGGGTAAGTGGATTGCCTGAGCCTGCGGGTTCGCGACCCGCCTGGGCAACTTGGCGAGACCTCATCTCTACAATAAAAAAAAAAAAATCAAAAATCAGCTGGGCAGGGTAGCACGCACCTGTAATTCCGGCTACTCAGAAGGCTGAGGCGGAAGGATCGCCGGAGCCCAGCAGGTCGAGCCACTGCACTCCAGTCTGGGCGACAGAGTGAGACTCCAACTCAAAAAAAAAAAGAAAAAAAAGAAAAGGAGATTACTAAAAAGTTGGGAAAAGTCATTTTAAAAAGGAGGAATGCCCACAGAATAATACAGTTGTCATTGCCTTGCAGATTTATAGCATGAGTGGTTTTTGAAGTGAAATCTAGGCAGGTCCCTTTTATATAAAAGAAATATCAAAGCAGGTCTCTTTGATATATGAAAGAAAAATCAAAACTGTAGTGGGAGTCCTAGGGTCTCACCCACTATCACAGCCTCCCGCCAATGCCTCCATAACCCACAGGCCCTTCTGTGGAATCCTAGGGCGATGAGGAACAAAGTTTGCAAACCTCTGCTCGTTTAACATCTACCTTGTTCTGCAGACCCAAAGTGACCTCCTAGAAGAGAGACAGGAATGTAGCGTGTCTCCTAACCTAGCTTGTGGCTCTACATAAGAACAAAATAACAAAAATGAACATTTATTAAGATCTTACTATATACATGCCAGGTTCTTAGCTAAATCACATGCGTTATCTATTTAATCTCCAAAACAACACTATGAGGAAGGTACTAGTTTCCTTACTTGTTATGGATGAGGAAACAGGCTTAGAGAGGGTAAGAAACTCAACTGGAAGCCAGCATAGCTCTAGGGTGATATTTTTAACTCCATCCTACATTCCCTTTCATCATATAGGTTTTGGAAATAAAACCTTTTGTCGTTGTCTATTCCCTATCACCACAGATATCATCTAGAATTTCTGTAGATTATAGATTTAGATTTCAATGGAAACATGCATTTTTTTTTTTTTTTTAGTCTGGATTGATATTTTGGAAAAGGAAGGAAGAGTATGGATTAAAATAGAAAGTTCCTTTATGGGCGTAACAAGTGAGTGAGCCTGCAATCTTAGACACATGATGCAGTTCAATTTTCCTCCAATGTTGCCAACTTTGGGTCATGATTTTTTTTCTTTTCAAACCTAGCATAAGCTTACTGAATCAAAGAAGGGGGGAGTTGACGTACTGTAGCCAACAAATACACCACCTTAACATCTGAAATTCAGAGGGGAGAATTACTCTGCAAAGCAAAATAACACTGAGTGCTGTTACTGGGGGGAAAAAGAAACAAACCTGAAACTTAGTTCATCATGGAAACTTTTAAGTGATCTCTAACAGAGAAAAAGAAAACGAAAGAAACCAAAATGAATAAGGACATTCTTCTTTCAGTTAAAACAGTGCCAGAGAAAAGTGAAACACATGCGATCGTCTCCCTGGCAGGAACAGATAACCGTTTTTGTATTAGTCACCAGCAAAGTCATTGTTCACTTGGTTTTAACAGCTACAGATTATGAAATAATCGTATTTTAAGACTCTGAAAATTCTGTTCAAAGATGAGCCAGTCTCTGTTAGAGATAGATGGAAAAATGGGGCAACGGACAAGCAGGCGGTTCATGCTGGTTTAACGGGTTGTTTGTCTCATTCCTGCCTATTTGCAAGAGTTCTTTGTATGTTACAGACACTAATACTTGGCTTTGGCATTACACAATTTTTTGAACATATTTTTTTGTCAGTTGATTTTATACCTGGCACGTTTTCCAGATAAAGGGTTTTTATTTGTTTATGTTTAAATATTTCTTTTTAAATAAAAAAAAAGTAGGGATTGGCAGTAGTGAAAAACTGCTGGGGGGTGGGAGTGGGATTGGCAGTTGAGGGAAACTGCCAGGGGAGGGAGGGGTACACCTCATCAACAAGGGTGCCTGCATAATGAACATCTGTATACCTAACCCTGAATTGTACCCTGCATCTTTAAAATAAAATAAAATAGCAAAATAGTACTATATACAATAGCAAAAACATGGAACCAACCATGCTGCCCATCAAAACTGGACGGGTTAAAAAAAAAATGGTACACATACACGATGGAATATTACGCAGCCATAAAGAGGAACAAAATTATGGATTTCGCAGTGACTTGGATGAATTTAGAGTCTATAATACTCAGTGATTTATCACAGAAACAAAGAACGGAGTACCATATGGTCTCACTCATAAGCGGACCCTGAACATTTACCATGATACTATAAGAAAAGGATTGGCAGTAGCCGGAAACTGCCAGCAGTGGGAATAGGGGTGGGGCGGGGGGCGGGGTGGGACACATAACATTAATAAAGGTACCTGATCTTTTTTCTTTTTTATTTTACCAATAATTTTATTTTACTTTATTTTCTATTTTTATTTTATTAACTTATTTTAAAGATGTTGAGTATAATTCTGGATTAGGCATACAAGTGGTCAGAAGGTACCTGATCTTAAAGTGGGGACCAAAGGTGGCCTGTATGATGACTACTTGTATATCTAATCCTGAATTATATTCCACATCTTTAAAATAAAATAATTTTTTTTTTTTAGTTGGAGTCTCACTCTGTCACCCAGACTGGAGTGGAGTGGCCACTCCCGGCCACCGCAGCCTCGACCAGCTGGGCTCCGGCGATCCTTCCGCCTCAGCCTTCCAAGTAGCTGGAACTACAGGTGCACGCTACCATGCCCAGCTAATTTTTGATTTATTGTAGAGATGAGGTCTCGCCAAGTTGCCCAGGCAGGTCTCGAACCCGTGGGCTCAGGCAATCCACTCACCTCAGCATCCCAAGGCGTGGGATTATAGGTGGAGCCACCGAGCCCGGCTTATCATCCTTTTAAATGAGTCTTTCTGTGTACATTTTATCATGTATGCATTATTAGCAGTTTAGCACATAGACGTGCAAATACACACATGGGCGTGAACACTGGTGGGGGCTGCTCATTCAGAAGGGTCTCCATGTTTCCAAACAAGTATTTCAGTGATAATGAAGCCAGCAGATGGGTGTCAGCAGGGGAGGTCCAGAAGAATAAGAGAGTGAGTAAATTGGCATAGAGCATCCCTAAGTTAATGTTAAATGCAGGTGGTGATGAAGTGTCTGTGGATGGTGTGTGCTCTATTTGAGGGAGTGGTTTTGTGCACCAAAGAGGGAGTTTCCTGAAGACAGGTGATCTCGTCCCACCACCTAACAGGGTGTTCAGATTAGCTAGTGGGTGACAGGAGGCAGGTTAAATAGAGCAGAGATTCTCAAAGTGGCTTCTCGTGCCAGCAGCGTGCGCATCACTGGGACCTTGTGGGCAATGCAGGTTCTTAGCCTCCATTTTAGACCCACTGACTAAGTGACTCTGGGGTGGGGCCCAGCATGCCTTGTTTGAACCATTCTTCCAGGTGATTCTGATGATGGGCAAGATTGAAAACCACTGAGATACACTGGGAGGAGCACAGAGTTTGAGTCCTAGTTCTGTCCCTGCTGCTTCTGTGGTCTGGGACAAATGACTAATGACCCTGAGCCTTGATTTCCTCATCTGACAAATAAGGGTCATAACATCTCTCTCCCAATGTGAATATAAGGATTAAAATAGGAGATAACTGATGTAATGTGCTTAGCACCATGCAGAGCACATAGGAGGTGCCCCACATCTAGCCTCAGTTATTATTTTTATCATTAATTGGATTATGATGGGGGTGGCAACCTCTATAAGAAAGAGGCACAGAAACTTCTGATCTCCCAGTTCCTTCTCTCAGTAGCTCTGTGACCTTAGGCAAGTCAGTCTTCTTGTTTATAAAATTTGGATGACAATACCCACCTTACAAGGTCAAATTCGAGGAGATGTCTACAACGCTTTTTACTCTGTAAAATGCCAACCAAATATGAGACATCTCTGGAGAGTTATTTACTGAGGTGGCTCCTACTTTGTCTTTCTGGAAACTATCTTCCCTCCACCCAAATTGTAAATGAAAGAGGAGAGAAAAGAAAGACAGAAATCCCACCATGTCTGACCTGCAGGCTGGGTCACAGCGGGCTTTTTTGCTCCCTGGATCACATTGTTTTCGCTGCACGTCATTTCTGTGCCTTCCCACACTGGTCTTCTTAGACCTGATCCTGGCCTCAGTTTACTTCCCCTGTGGTTTGATGTTGATTCCCTATTAAAATGGCACCTGCAACTCACAAACATTCTGTCTGGTTTCCTGAATGAGAAGAGGGAGTGACTGTTCAGTGTGTTCTTTTGTTGTTATGATAATTGCTTGGACGGTGGTGGCGAGATGTCAAATAAATTGCCTCCTCCCCTTCAGTGTCTCCAGGGCTGTTTTTGCAACATGAATTGTCCCAGGGTAGAGATACACTTTACTCGTCCTTGCACCAGATTCTTAAATGAGGAAGACGGGCCACCAGCTTTTCCTTTCCCACACACTCCCATTAACTCCATGGCACTGTCCAATGGCTACATATCCATCACCAGAGAGGGCCGGAGCCAGCCAGCAGGGGCTGCTGGAAGGCTGCAGGCCTCCCCTGAGAGCACCGAGGCCCAGGGAGGTATCTGCAGAGCAGAGATAGAGCTGGGAGGTCTCGGGGAAGAGAGCCTCTCCACCCCATGTTCACCACCTCTGGGAGGAGAGGTGCAAGGCTTTCCTTCCTATCGCTTGCCCCAGTGAGCTGCACACACATGAAGTGAAAGCTTGGGATACCACCACTCCCCATCAGGCTGACGATGAACAGGGACAGCATCAAATGAACTGGGCTCTGCTGTGGCGTTTCTCTACCTTCCCAGCAAAGTGCCCTTGTCCTTTCTCTGCATGGGTTGAAAGGAATGGAGGAGAGGAGAGGCTTCTGATACGCTGTTAGTGGTGCTGCCAATTAAAAATAAATTAAAACAGAAGTCTCTCCTGGCTGTGGGACTGAAAAGTCTCCTCTCCTGGCCACTCTAAACACTTGAACAAATTAATTGGTTGGATACTGACGGGATACCAGTCAAATTCTTAGATATTAGTTCTTCTATGGTAGGCACAGAAGAATAGGTGTGTGTGTAGGGGTGTGTGTGTGTGTGTGTGTGTGTGTATGTGTATGTGAGAGAGAGAGAGAGAGAGACAGAGAGAGAGAAGGGAGGGGGAAGAAGGTAAGGAAGGAGAAAGGAAAGAAGGGAAGTAGGGAAGGAGAGAGCGGGAGGCACTCTGGTATGGCCGTGTGTCAGGGTAGTTCAGAGATTGACAGCAAGCTGCATGACATTTGAGCATTTTGGTGTAGCAGAGACAAAAATTGCTGGGATTTTATTTTGAAGACAATAAAAGCACTTGGAAAGACATCTTCTCTAGCCCAGAGGAAAGCAGACTGAGACTGTGAAGGGCTCTTGGCCTCCATTTCTTCTTGTTCTCTGTAGACCCCTGAACCTTGTGAGGGATACAGTGAACTGTAAAGAGGATGTCGCGACTGTGAGGGCAATGTGTTGCTGGAAGGGGTGGGTGAACGGTCCTGAGTGGCCCTGTGGTGCTATTAGTTGGCAGAGAGATTGATGGGATGATCTTGCTCTTTTGCTGTGTCACAAATTTGTCCACAAGGTTTGCCACCGCTGTGGTTTGGTGACTGGGAAAGGGACAGGAGGAAGAGGAGGCTGCCTCCTCTTCCTGGGACCTAGGTGTGTGGGTTCTTGGGTTTCTCCCTGATCTTGTGATGATTACAGACTGTTGTCCCTTCAACCCCTCTTTCCTTTTTGTAGATTCTCTTTAAGGACTTAGAAAACAGCATCTGTGACCTTTAGCCCTGGGACCCGCCATGACCAGCTCATCGTAGCCAGGGCAGACACCTGGGAATTGAGCAGAGCCCCGACGAGCCTAGGCTTCTGGCCTCCTCAGCCAGCTGCTGCTCTGACCCAGGGACAGAATAGCCTCCCTGGGAGCAGTTCCCCCCAATCACTGAGCCATAAAAAATTAAACTGCAGGGCTATCAAAAATTTAATCTGCCTGATGAATGAATGCTTGCAGATTCTTATGAATTATTTGCTTTGATTAAATAAAATTGAAAGATGGGACTTGTCTCCCTAGCACTTTAGCTAAAGGCGACTCAGGGCAATTGCTTTGTGCCAGGGGTCTGATCCTGAGTCCCATAGGACCATTTGGTTCATATTTCATCACCCACTCTCTATATTTCAGTTTTGAATAGCCTTTTGTTCTTCATTCTTCTTACCTGTAAAGTGAGAATAATATTAATAATACCATCTCACTTATAAGATTAATATGTGAGATTTGTATCAAAAACCTAGTGCCTGGTGCCTAGTAAGGTCTAAGAAATTGTTAATATTATTACTTTATTTTAAAAATAGCACTATGGACTTGAGCATCTCCTTGGATTTGAGAAGATATGATTTTGGAGGGGGGTGAATGTGTGTAAGTTGCTGTAGGCTGTTCCTTGGAATTATTAACTGATCAGTTCATCAGTAAGTTCACTTATTCATTTATTTATTAATTCAAGGCAGTTGGGGTCATTCTTTAGTTAGATGCAGAAAGTATAAGTGCTTGGTCCCTGCCCTTAGGAAAAATGCACTTTCATTGGAGAAGAACATGTCCAGGGAAAGAAAAAGTTTATAAAAGTTGGGATTGTTATGGATAAGGTTATTAAGGAGGACTTTTCAGGAAGGAGAGACTTGTTCTGGGCAGACTGTGGCTCTAGGAGGAGCCTGCAGTAGTGCCTGTGGTTTCAGAAGAATTCAGAGAAGGTAGCCATGGCCCCTTCTCCAAATGAGCAGCATTTTCTAGGCAAGTTTTGGCTTAAAAGATATCATTATTAATAAAACATCTTCTTCCTCATGCTTGCATTTGCTGAATTCTCTGCTCCAGGACAGGGGAATGGCTTCATTTTTTGCCTGGAGTGCTTTCATAGTATAGTAAAAGTAAACATGTCTCCATTTGACTGGCTTTGGCTCAGTCAGAAGATCAGCTCTGCTCCAATTTAGGAGGAAGTGTGGGGGTCCGGCACGTGGTCAGTTTAAACCAGAGTTTTATGACTGGGATTTGCCTGCTGGAGCTTTGAGTCACTGTGCCAGACTCAACCACAGGTCAGCAACTGGAACTGAATCCTTGCAGCCAGATGGGAGGCAGGCAGGGCCAGCCCTTCCCTGTCACTGGTGTGTGGCAAGTGAGGGACACATCCTAATGTCTGAGTGCCCTGCGATTTATTGGCTGGTGGCTCAGGGATGCAGGAGACAAATGCCAGTGCCACAGTTGACACATACTGGTGTCCTAGTTGGCAGTGTCAATGGGTCCTGAAGGAGATGCATCCAACTTCTGCCTTGGTAACATACCAAGATGCCCACGGGACCATTCTCCTCTTTAACTTCTTCATTCTGTCAATCGATGAGCAAGTATTTCCTGAAATCTGCAGTGTCAAGTAGTGTAGAAATCTCAAGGCTTGGCTGTATAGGTGGTATAAGCCATTATAAGGCAAGGACCATCTCCCTCTTCCACCTAAGGGACTCATAGTCCAACTGAGGGAAGCAAGAGAGACAGATGCACATGAAAGGTCAGACAACTTGTCCTGGCCTGAAAGACAAGACCTGTAGGGAACACTTCAGAAAATGTCACAGAGCAGTATCTTCTTAGTGCTGCAAAGACCTAGAGGGAGGAATGACCAGCTGGGGCTCAGGGACAAGCGTGTAGGCTTCTGGGGTCCAGTTAGAACAACGGCACCTTGGCCACCTAACTTTGCTTGTCTAAGTCTTGGTCTCCATAGCTCTCAAATGGGCATAGTAATACTTACCTCACAGAGACACGACAAGAATTTCATGGGATCATGTGTATGAAAGACATAGCAAATTAACTGGCCAAGGGCAAATCCTCACAATCAGAGTTAATGTGTTGTCATGGGCTGTAGGGATCAGAGGGTCTTTGGGGAGGCTCTGGAGGTAGAGACTGACTCTGGCCTTGTCTTGCCCATCTTTTGGATAGGGTAATGATGGAGACTGTGTGAAGAGGAAGACTGAATGCCTCCTCCCCCTCCCACTGTGATTTGAGTGGATTTTATCACATATCTACTGTTTGCATAGCACTGGGCTGGTCCCGCAGCACCAGAGAACTAATACCTGCCTCCTTGGTCAGTGTCTCTGTCTCTTTGTTTCATCAGTTTCTCCATGAGAAAAGGCATAAACTATCTCTGTCTCTTTCCAAATGCCAACAAGGATAAATATTACCTGTGGATATTCTTTTCTATTTCTTAATACTCTCCCACTGCTTATGAAAATCCTATGGGCGCATTGTAAATTATCTGCAAAATACTGCAGAGCGCAAAGAAGCAGAAATAAAACCTCCCATAATCACAGCAGAAACATCTACTACTATTCATGTTTTGTTTTATTTTTCTCCCAGCAATATTACTGTACATTTTTCTTGCTAATGCCAGGATTCCAAAGTATGTGCAATTTAGTATTCTGCTTTTCTTCTTAAAGTCATATTATCAGTATTTCCAAGTGCCATTGGAACTCTATAGGCATATTTTTAAAGTGACTGATATCATAGGGGTACTCACCTCTTTTCTTTATATTTACCCTTTAGATTTTCTTCTTTTTTGCAATTATAAATAACATTTTTTCTGAATGTCTTTCTGCAGAGGTTTATACATTATCTCATTTGGTCATTTATTTAACAAACTTTGAGTATCTGCCATATGTAAGACAATGTGCTTTTAGCTCTGAGAGGAAACAGGCTTATGGATGCACAGTTTGGCTCTGTGAATGGTATGGGAAGAAGACTTATTCCTAGGAGGAAGCCATCTGAAATAGCAAACAGGCACATGTATGAAATACTTAACATGCACAGTTTTGTGATGCTGTTATCTATAGTAACTATGTATGGCTTGTAGTAGGACTGTGGGCAGGTTAATGGTCCTGGGCCTCAGTTTTTACTCTGTAGTCACTAGATGGTTTCTGCGCTGCTTCCTGTCTCCAGCAGTCTGTGGTTCTCACTGCAAATGTAAGATCACCCCAGGATCCATCTATGCTCATGACTCACGAGGCCTGTTTGTGTTTGGAGCGTTCCTGGTACACAGATGATGTTGTTGATGGGCTTGGACACAGTCTGTTCTCTTCTCTTCTCAGGCTTGATCAGAGTTTTCATTTGCTCAGTCCTTCTTTTTCATAAGTAGTTCAGGGGTTGACTGTAACCCCGCTCTGCTGGATTAGCACAGATGTAATAAAGTTTTATAAAATTGTAAGCAGAGCTACTAAGGAAGTACAGACTCTAACACATTTCAGGCATATTAAGAGAGAGATCCGCTGGGCGTGGTGACTCAAACATGTAATCCCAGTACTTTGGGAGGTAGAGGTGAGAGGATTGCCTGAGTTCAGGGGTTCGAGACCAGCTCCAGCCTGGAAAACTTGGCAAGACCTCATCTCTAAAATAAATAAAACAATTAGTCGTGTATGGTGGTGTGTGCTTGTGGTTCCAGCTAATTGGAAGGCTGAGGTGGAAGAATCACCTGAGCCCAGCAGGTCAAGGCTGTGGTGGCCATGAGCATGCCACTGCATTCCAGCCTGGGCAATAGAGTCAGACTATGATGAGAGAGAGAGAGAGAGAGAGAGAGAGAGAGAGAGAGAGATCCCCTTTAAAACTCAAGTAGATAAATCTTGGACAAATGGGAGGAATTCTTATGGCATAAAGCCCATAATAAACTCAGAGGATATATTGTTCTAAGAAATAGTAAAGGCAGAAAGTAGAAAAGACTTTTTAAAAAATGCCACAGAATTAAAGGCCAGAGGATATCTGGTACCTGCAGGGTATTTTAACCAGGTGATTTTGTGTGGCAGTGCCCAGGATCCATAGACCCTAGATAATGACGCCCCAATTTATGAGGATTGTTCTCAGTTTATAAATAACATGATTGATACCATCTAGCACCTTTAAACAAGGACTGGAGAACTAGCTAATTTCCCCAAAATAGCAAGTTTCTTGCTGGGGAATGTCTTTGGCCTTGCTGGCTCAAGTAATTTTAACAATTCACACTGAAGGAATTGGGTTCAGAGGATTGAACTCCGCTCACCTTTGAATGACCAGAGAATACAGCCCTAAAGGTGTACAAAAAGGAGTGTGGTTGAGTGGGAGCATCATCGTCTTAGGTCACAAATGATAAAGTGCTACTTCTCTACTTTTTATTCATAACAGACATCCTTATTTCATCAGGACACTCGTTCTGGCTGAGCCAAGATGCAAGCTCAGAATCTTTCTTAACACAGTGCTCCAAGTAGTCATTACCAAATGGAATTCATTTGCTCCTGGAGTAAAACCTTGTCATCCCTAGGAATAGATGTCTTCTTTCTCCTGTGGGCAATACCATATGGGGAAATGTCACCATCTAAAAGGTTTCTTGGTAAGCACAGACATATGGCAGCCTAATACATTGCCTTTCTCTACTCTAGGGGTCTTTGTCCAAGGAACTGGGTGCCCTCTTAAGACTGGTGAGTGAGGAAAAACACAGTATCCGTTTTCCTATCACCCAGCAGAATCTCCATTGGTTCATGTTATGGAAAGGAGTTACTTTGCTGGCACTTCTCAGAGACCTTGTCCCTGTGTTTTATCATGTGTTTTCCATAGCAACACCTGTGGGATCCATAAGGTTGGTAATATCTGCATGGCCTAGATGATGGAGGCTCCAGGAAGACAAATGACCTTCAGGAGGCACGTCACAAAATGAGGAAACCAGGTGTCCTGATCCAGATGCCAGTTCTCTTGGTGGTCTTTATTTATTTATCTTTTCACCTGTCAAGTTTGTGCTACTGTGAATTCTTTGAGAGTGGGGCCATGCCTTGTTTATTTCTGTGTCTTTGAATGCTTTTTCTTTCCAATTTCAAGTGCTATGACTAACATAAAGGAAGTACTTAAGAAAATATTTATGGCATATAAGTCAGCAGAAGAGCCATTCATTCATTCATTCATTTAAGTAAAAGACAGGGACGTGCTCCCTCCTCTTTCCCTGCTGGCCCTTTCCAGTCCACACTGGGATTGTGCCCTGCACTTTAACCATAAGAGCAGGCTTCTGGCTGTGAGGCTGCCCTGGGCACACATACCTGAGTAGCAGATAATGACATTATCAGTTCACTTAAGACATTTTCTTTTCTACAAAAAGACTAGTCATTAAATCCTTATTTGCAGCCGGTGAAAGCAGGAGCCAAAAGCCTCTGACCAGCTCAAGACCTGGGGTTAGAGCTACATGGTCCCTGAATAGAGGGATCCCTGTGCCAAGGCCTCTCAGGACAGTGGCCCTGCTTGAGCAGCAGAGGGAGAAGGGCTTGGGGAGCGGAAGCCCCCATGCTGGGTCTGTGTAGGGCAACACAGCAGGAAGGAGACCAGTATAGGAGGGAGTAGGGTGCATAGGAGTGGGAGGTAAATTGGCTTTAGGGATGGCAGGAGAGGATGGAGGCCAAACAGTCCAGCTTCCCTTTCTGGGGCCATCTTTGTTTTCTGATTTATAATGCACCCCCTCTGGGGGATGGCCTTTTGACATGTGCTAATTATAAATTGTCCTTTGGTGCATTCAGAGAGTTCTAATAATTAGAATTTCTAATTCCAGCCCTCTGAGCTGCTCCCAGCAGCTTTATCCTGTGAGAGGAGTGCTTGACTCATTTGCTGTCCTGCTCAAAGTCACCGCAGGAGGCCAGTAGCATGCGGCCTGGAGTAAGGGTGGGGTGGAAATTTCTCCAAGGAACCCAATACAGCCGCCCTGGAAGACCTTTCTCTCTGTGGCTTGTTCATTTTTAAAGAGGAAGATGTTCAAGTCAAATCAACCGTACAGGGTGTTCTATGGACTTGAACCCTAGACTCTGGTTTTGACTTGTCCAGAGCCTCGTTGTGGGACCCTGAACAAGGAATTCTTTGGAACTCAATTTCCTTGCCAAAAATTCAGGGGAATCAGATTTGTTGTTGCCAAAGGCCCTTCCAGTCCTGAGATTATTTGAATCTATGAGATGTAGTCATGGTGTGTTCTAGGTTAAAACCCTCGGATCATGTTTTGACCCTGCTGGTACTTAGCTACAGGACTTCATTTGCAAGCAATTTGATAACAAGATATTAAGTGACTTTGTTCAAGGTCAAGATAAGAGCCCAAGCCCTGGGTTTCTTTCTACTCTGCCACATTGTCTTCCTTAACTTCCCCCGGCCTTGGTTTCTGCATCTGTACAATGGGAATGATAATAATTCCTTGGAGTTAGTGTCAGTGAAAGCTCTTTGTAAAGTGCAAGACACTGAGCATGCAGAAGGAGCCCCAACTCTGAAGACTCATCCCACCTTGCAGGAGAGTTAGCTTTTGGGGATCCTATTAGATGTAGACATCAGTCCTGAGAAGCTGCTAGGCACCCACCCTTTCTTTTCATCCAACTCTCATATTGGCGAGCATGCTTGGCAATCTGATATAGGGTGTTTTAATCGTACATAACATGTGCACCCCTGTTATCTTAGTTACAGGTGGGGGGCAAGGGAGGCAAGACCAGACAGTCAGCAAGTCAGGGAGTTTAAGGAACAGCCAAGCACCTTCCTCCCTGCTTCCCCCACCCCCACCCCCGACATCATCCACACCCCTATGTGCTTCTCCTGATGCCATCTCATTCTGTTCTTCAGGGCTTCTCCCTTCTGGGCTCATGTCCCAAAGCTCCCCCTTGCTACCCGGGGTCCTCAGGTGTTAAGACTTGGAAGGAACACTTTAATGCTGGAAGGTCTCTTAGAGATCATTTGGGCCAAATATTTCAGTTAATTGATGATAGAATGGGGATAGGATGGTTGAGTAGTTCTCAAGACCGTGCAAGACCATGTAGCTTGCTAAGGTAGCCTGGGATGAATCCACCAGCTCTCCCGACCCAGCCAATGCCCTTTCCCCTACACCCCATTTCTTTTCTTTCTTTGGACCTCCCTCAGGGGGTCACACACTGATGACAGAGAAGTCCAGGGCTCTGTTTTATTTGCCTGGTCCAGTCTTTAAGAGAGAGCGATAAAACAAATTTAAAGCCTTTGGATAAGACATGCACTATACTCTGTGTGAGTTTGCTTAGGCTGCTATGACATAGTGCCACCCACTGGGTGGCTGACACAATAGAAATTTACTTTCTCACCATTCTAGAGGCTGTGAGTCTTAGATCAAGGTACCAGCAAGATTGGTTTATTCTGAGGCCTCTCTCTTTGGCTTGTAGATGATATCTTCTCTTCCTATGTCTTCACATGGTCTTTTCTGTACACATCTGTGTCTTAATCTCCTCTTCTTATAAGGACACCTATCATATTGGACCAGGGCCCACCCTAATGGCCTCATTTTAACTTAATCACCTCTTTGAAGGCCCCGTCTCTAAACATAGCCACGTTTTGAGGTCCTGGGGATTAGGACTTCACCATATGGATTTTGAGGGGTACATAGTTCAGCTCATAGCACTCCCCCTCACATTCTTCTGTGTCTTATTTACACATTTTTACTGTCTGTCTTGTCCTTGTATACATTTGTGTCTTCACCCCATCTTCTCTTGGAAGTCCTGGTGAACGATCAGGAGAGAATGGAGTACCCCAGAATGGAATGAATGTCCCAGGGACCTTAGAGAGAGGGACTGTCCATGCTCATACCCCACCCTTATTCTCATGACCACTCCAAGGACCAGCCCTGGGTGGGGTCAAGGATGAGTTAGCCTGTTTAGAACATAGCCATGCAGAGCAGGGAGCTGGCAGTCCTTCTAGGGAGTGTAGCTGATTATAATAATTATATTAACCGGCCCTCAAAGAGATATATTTATAGCCATGGCGGCATTCTATTAAGGATCTAATTTGGATCAGGACTCTGGGAATCTTATTTTTAGGCCCAGAGGAGAGCCCTGCAGGCAGGTAACCAGGAGGTCTCTGGTGATTTTGTGTTCATTCTGTTGAGTCAGACACTCTCAAGGTTGGAAGTAATTAGAAAGGTCATGCCAACCCATCCTTCCACCTGATGCTGGTCTCACTGTTCCAGTGTCCCACTGAGGGACCATCCGATGTCTTCTTAAATGCCTCCTGTGGCAGGGAGCACATTTCCATCCAAGGGGGGCCTCCAATTCTGTGAAAGTCAGGTTTTAGTGAAAATCAAGAGCAAGCCTTCTTCTTCCTAAATCTCCCATCTGCTGGTTCTGGGTCCACCCTTGGTGATGGGCAGAGTATGTCTAACCATGCAGCAGCCCTTCAGGCCCTGGAAGACATGGCTAAAACTCTTCTTGGCCTCCAGTGCTCCAGATAGAGGCCCTCAGTTCATTCTTAAGGGATGTGAACGTTCATTTCTGGGGTCCAGCAACTCCTCCAGTGCCTGTCTCTCGGAGAGAGCTAGTAATTCTGGGTTGAGGTAAAAGGTGGCCAATTGAAGCCAACTGGCCTTTTTGAAGGCCTTTGGGGAAAGCAGGTTATGTCTTAAAAGAACTTACTCAGCAGGCACCTGCACTTTGGGAGGAGAAGGATGAAGGCTGAGTATTGATGGGGGGCTCACCCCTCATGAAGAGCAACTCCATGCCCATGAGGGGACCCAGGTCAGGCCACTGTGAGGGGAGGGATGGGTCAGAGCACCCTGAGGAGTGACCCTTTGGGAAATGAGCATTTGGATTTTGGTTTGCAAACCTCACCCTGCCCAGCTCAAAATGTGGGGGCATCTCTTCTGTCCTGGCTGTGAGTGTCCCTGACAGGGTGGGCCCGGGGATGCATCTTGTGCAAGGCTGTGCTCCTTGCTTACAGTGAGCATACCATCAATGTCACACCGTGTGGGCTCAGTGTTCCTGAGACCATTTGTGAGATCCTGAGCAGGTGTCTCCATTCTCTGATCTTTGGGCTCCACCTGCCTCCTCTGCTGTTTTAAGGATGGAATGGACTGATGCCTATGAATAAACAAAGTTCCAATGCTCTCCACAGATGTCAGAGATGAAAGATGAGGAAGCTGCCGCTGTGTGCACAGATATTTATATGTGAGTGCCAAACAACAGCGGAACAAAAAGAAAGACATCAACTTCTAGATGTGGGAAAATCGGACTTTAGAAGATGTTTCCCAGGAGCCATCATGGTAGGATAGGCTAATTGTCCAAAAGCCTATTTTATTCTGCTTCCTTGGAAAGTTCTCTATTTTCTGTTAAAAACAAGAACATAGAAAGTGTGTGCTGTGTGAGTGTGCTGCGTGTAGGTCTGTGTGTGATGTGTATATGTGTGTGCATGTAGTAGTGTGATGCATGTATATGTGGTGTATATATGGGTGTGGGGTATGTATAGTATGCTATGCATGTATATATGTGTGTGGGTGTGTGCGGTGTGTATGTACTGTGTAGTGTTGTGTGTACTGTGGTGTGCGTATATATGTGTGGGGTATGTGGTATGTATGTGATGTATATGAATAGTATGTATTGTATGTATGGGTGTGCGTGGTGTGTGTGTAGTGTGGTGTATATATTGTATTGTATGATGCATAGTGTCTGGTGTGGGTATATGTGTTGGGTAGGTGAATACATAGGGTGTATATGTGTATGAGGTGCGTGTATAGTGTGTGGTGTGTATGTGTGTTCAGTGGGTGTATGTGTAGAGTGAGTGTGTATGTGTGTGTGGAGTATATGGTGTTTATGGTGTGGTGTGTGGAGTGTGTGTATGTGTGGAATGTGAATATGTATTGTGTAGTGTGTGTAGTGCGTGCTGTGTGTATATGTGTTGGGTGGGTGTGTGTATGTGTGGAGCGTGAATGTGTGTGTAGTGGTGTGTGTAGTGCATGCTGTGTGTATATGTGTTGGTGGGTGTGTGTATGTGTGGAGTGTGAATGTGTATGGTGTGGTGTGTGTGGCACAAGTCTGTCCGTTGGACAAGCCAAGACAGTCCCTCTGGTGGAGGGTTGGTGGGGGGGATACTGCGTTGCAGTTTCCCCCTCGCCTCCTCAGCTGGCATAGTTGTGCTTAAATTACCTCAAGGGAAAAAGCAGGAGAGCTCAACTTTCAATTTCTAGACAGGACAAAACAAATGCCTAGAAATTGTGCTTCTCGAGAAGTAGCTTGCACTGGCTCTTTTAGAGAATCCTTGGTTGCTTGAAATAAGATGAGAGTTTCCTAAGTTAGTCCCCAGCAAGATGGCAGATCCTGTGGACAGGCTTTTACAGTGATTAAATCACACATTCAGTGTGGTCAGGATTACAGTTGAGTGCCGTCTTGCCACTCTTCTGCCTGTCTTGTGGCTAAAAATAAGACTTAGGAATTAGATTTTTTCTTTTCTTCTTTACCAAAGAGCACCCTCCATGATGCTGGCACTGGTCCTGAGGAGATCCCTGCCTGAGACCTTCTGTGGGATAGAGTCTCTCAGCAGCTCTGGGTGCTCAGGACACTGTGCGTGGCCTTTGGTTTATGTTACTGGGGTGCAGCTCTTCTGCTGACCCACCTGTCCTCCAAATGAAGACTCCTTCTCGGGAGTACCCTGAGTCTACCATTTGCAGCACATATGAGCAAGTTTAATGACACGATTCTGAAGCATCACTTCCTCGGTTTGCTTAAGCAGTCTGTCTTAGTCTTTGTTGTGTCCATGGCATAGGTTAGGCAGTCCATAATCATGTGTGGGATAAATGAATAGATTAGCACTTCTCAGACCCCCCCAGGATGAACACAGAGAACAGAGAATTCCACCTGCTCCTGCTTCCTAGATCCCTACAGTCAGTGACCAGTGGAAGAGATGGCTCTGGGTCTCTTCCTGTGTTTCTCCAAAAGAGGCTCAGAGAGCAGGGAGCCAGAGACACAAGTTGGCATCTGACCCTGGCCTCTTTGCTCAGCATGACCACTGGGATGAACAGAATCTTGGCAGCATTGTTAGGTCTTCGTCTGCTATTAGCTGATTAAAAAATATTTTTAAAATATCTGTATCCCTGGATGTTCCTTGCTGCAGTTGCAGAAAGACTCAGGAGCTATCAGCTACTTCCTGTCTTCTGTGGTCCTGTTTTGGCCTCAAACCCATTGTGAATTGCTATCTTTCCCCCCCAACCATCAGCAGGAAGATCCATTAACAAATTAAAATTTGCTCCAGAGTCAAAATGGTTCTGGTTTCTGGGTTTCTAAATGACCTTAATTTTAATTACTGCTGCCATACAGGTTTGAAAGAAGCCACTGTCACTGAATCTCTTGTTACTTGCTGAAGCAGCAACATGCTGGGGTTTTCACAATTTGGCCAAGATTCTGGGTGACACCTCTGAAGGCCTTATTGGTTCCAGAGGTCATTGCACCCCTTTTTTCCAGGGCCTGTCCCAGACAGTTTCTCAGTCAGATGTTGGTGAGTTCACACATCTCTGAGAAATTTTCACGACCTCTAGTAAAGTTGTTCTAGGCCCTAAGGAGTTTCCGCTGGTGACTGTTGTATTCAAGGGCCTGTCTCAAAACAAATTTCTTGAGGAGGCAGACTTTTGGAGCTACCAGTGGCCTGTGGTATTTTTGAGTGGTCAGGTAAGCTGTCCGGAGCTGTGTCTACACCCCACCTCATCTCAAAGGAGGACATCTTGACCAGAAATCTTCTTTCTCCAATATGCTGAGAGGGGAGGCTTTTAATTTTCAGAATTTGGGGACTTGGATGGCCTATGTATCTTAAGTTGTCTAATGTTAATAAAGCAAAGAGAAGCTGGAATCTTATTTGAGTATTTGAAGGCATTAGGAGGAGAGGACAAGGATTGGAAGACAAGTCCTATCACAGTGAGCAAGATGTATGTCTCAAGCTAAAGAGTGTCTGTGTATGAGCAGGTATGGGAGCTCAAACCGCTCAGCCTTAAGGAGCTGGGGTTAAGGCTTCAGGGAAGGTGGTGCAGATTGTGAAGGATTGCCTGTAGAATGGACTATTCTCTGCTTTTATTGTAAATCTCTTTTCTCACACAGAGTAAGCTAGTCCAGTGTGCCTAGACCATGTTGGATTAAGGCTCCTTACTAATAACAAGGCATGTAAGAAGCATTTGCTGGGCACTTACTAAGAGCCAGGAACTGGGTAGTCACCACATCTCTGCAAGGAAGGAACTGTTATCATGTCCATTTTCTTAAGAGGAAAGTGAGGCACTGGATTAGTTTGCTAGGCCTGCTGTGAATAAGTTTCACAGACCAGGTGGCTTACACAACAGAAATTTATTTTCTTACATTTCTAGTGGCTAGAAGTCACTAGATCAAGGTGTCGGCAGGGCTGGTTCCTTCTCAGGGTTGTGAGGGGAGGAGCTGTTTCGGGCACTTCTCTTTGGCTTGTGGAAGGCTTCCTTCTTTTCCCCATTGTCTTCCTACCATCTTCCTTCTGTACATGCCTGTGTCCTAATTTCCTCTTCTAGGACACCAGTCCTATTGGATTAGGGCCCACCCTAATGACCTCATTTTAACTTGATCACATCTTTAAATATCCTATCTCCAATACAGTCACATTCTGAGGTATAGGGGATCAGGACTTCAACATGAATTTTTTGGAGGGACATAAGTCAGCCCATAATAGGCACAGGGAGTCTGAGTAACTTGTTTAGAGTCACATGGCTACAGGATTACAAGTCAGGCATTCTGACTCCAAAATCCCTTGGTTCTGGCAATACTGAAAAAAGAAAAAATGTCAAAGCAGGATTATACAAAGTGTGATCTATTTAAAATGTTTACATGAATAAAATAATTGAACTCTTTAAAAAAGAAAAACAGGGCCAGGAATGATGGCTCACACCTATAATCCTAGCACTTGGGGAGGCTGAGGCAGGAGGATTGCTTGAGCCCAGGAATTCCAGACCAGTCTGGGCAACATAATGAGACTTCCACCCTACAAAAAAAAAAAGAAAGAAAAAGAAAAGAAAAGAAGTAACTGAATGTGGTGGTATGCACCTGTAGTCCCAGCTACTCAAGAGGCTGAGGTAAGAGGATAGCTTTAGATCAGGACTTCAAGGCTTTGGTGAGCTACAGTTTTACCACTGCACTCCCAGCAAAAGAATGAAACCCTGACTAAATACATAAATGCAGTATGATTGTGCCAAAGGATAATTACTCAATATGTAAACTTAATATTAGTTTCTTTTCTTTTTTTAATATATCAATATTTTTTATTTTGATATTATGGGGTACAGTTAAGGGTTAGGTATACAAATATGCTTTGTTCAGGCCCTCTTGTTGATAAGGGGTGTTTCCCCATCCCCAGACAGATATCGATTACCGTTAATCCCATCTCCCTTCCCCTCCCCCCCCACCATAGTTTCCCACCACTGTCAGTCCTTTTCTTGTAGTATTACAATAGATGTTCAAGGTCCACTATATGAGTGAGAACATGTGATATTTAGATCTTTGTTTCTGTGAGAGATCACTCAGTATTATAAACTCTAGTTCCATCCAGGTTGCTGCGAAATTCATGATTTTGTTCTTTTTTATGGCTGTGTAGTATACCACATTTTTTAAATCCAGTCCTCTTTTGATGGACAGCATGGTTGGTTCCAGGTTCTTGCTATTGTAAACAATGCTGCGATAAACATATGTGTGCAGGTGTCTTTTTTTTGTAGAGTGATTTGAGTTCTTCAGGGTATATTCCTAGTATGGGGAATAAATAAATCAACTTTTTTTTTTAAACCTACTTTTGATGTTATCGATTAAATTCTATTGTTTGTCTACCTCTTATTTCATTGATATCTGGTCTTATTTCCTTCCTTCTTATTTTGGGTTTAATTTGTTCGTATTCTGACTTTTTAAGGTAGATGCTTGCACTCACATACTTTTCTTTGTTTCTAATGTATTTAATGCTATAAATTTCCTTCCAAGTACTGCTTTATCTGTATACTCAAAATTCTGATAATAGGTTTTCATTATCATTCAGGTCAAAGTGATTTTCTAATTTTAAATTTCTTGTGATATCCTCTTACATCTGAGTTGTTTAGTAGATTGATTTAATTTCCAAATATTTGAGAATTTTCCTAAAATTTTATTGTAATTTATTTCTATTTTAATTGTGTTGGACTCAGAGCACATATCTTATATGATTACAATACTTTTAAATTATTGAGGTTTTTTTTTTTAATATTTCATTTTTATTAGAGACAGGGTTTCTCTCTGACACCTGCTGAGCTGCTGGGTGCAGCTCACTGCAACCTTGAACTCCTGGATCCTCAAGCGATCCTCCAGCCTCACTCAGCTTCCCAAGTAGTTGGGACTAAAGCAGGTACTTCCATGCCTGGCTCTTTATTTATTTATTTATTGCCCAGGCTAGGTTCAAACTCCTGGCCTAAAGCAATCCTCTCACCTTGGCCTTCCTAAGCATGGCATTACAAGCTTGAGTCACTGCACCCAGCCATTGTTTGTTGGCTTGTTTTTAATTGTCCAGCAGAGGGTCTGACTTGGTAAATCTTCTGCTTACACTTGAACAGAATGTGTATCCATCCTGCCTTTGTTAGATCTAGTATTTTGTAATGTCAGTTAGGCCAAGTTGGTTGCAAATATTGTTAATCTTTTTATATCCTTCCTAATGGTCTATTTGTTCTATCAATTACTGAGAGGAATGTTGAAATTATAAAATAATTTATCTATTTCTCCTTTTAATTCTGTCAGTTTTAACTTAAGGTATTGTGAAAGTCTGACAGATTCAAACGTGTTTATCATGTCTTCCTGATGGATTGATCCTTTTAGTATTATGTTATGTCCTTGTTTGCCTGGTTATATTCTTTGACTTGAAGACTACTTTGTCTGATATTAAGATAACCATTATAGTTATCTTATTATTTGTCCTTGGTTGGTACATCATTATTCATGCTTTTATTTTTAATCTATCTGTGTATTCACATTTGAAGGGTTTCTTATAGACTGACAATAAATGGACCCAATTCTAAAATGTTTGTCTTCAATTACTGGTGAAAGAAGAGTGAAGATTTTCCAATAATATGGTTTTGTTATTTTGTAAAATAGAGACATAGTCTCACTCTGTCACCCAGACTGGAGTGCAGTGACATGATTGTAGCTCACCGTAACCTCAAACTCCTGGGCTCAAGTGATCCTCCCACCTCAGCCTCTTGAGTAGCTAGCACTACATGCATATACCAACACACATGGCTAATTTATTTTTATTTTTGTAGAGACAGGATTTTGCTGTGTTGCCCAGGCTGTTCTCTAACTCCTAGCCTTAAGTGACCCTCCTGCCTTTGCCTCCCAAAGTATTGGAGTTACAGGGATAAGCCACCATGTCTAGCCCATTTGGTCATGCTTTTTATGTATTCTGACAATGTTTGCCTTTTATTGGAATGTTTAAACTGTTTAGATAATTACACTTAATGTAATTATCAATGTGATTGAGTTTCGGCCATCTTCCTATTTATTTTATATTTTTCCATGTTTTTGTTTGATTTTCCCCTCTTCCTACTATGTTTTGGATTGATTATTTTTCTAGTATCCCACATTGCCTCCTTTTTCGGCTTATTAGCTTATTGGCTTATTTGCATGTATCTGTGTGTTTTAGGTGTTTACTTTGTGTATACAATAAGCACTTTTCACAGTCTACCTTCAGATAGTATCAATTTATACATGATGTAAGAACCTTAAAACAGTATATTTTCCTTCCTTCTCTCCACTTCTTTGTATATATGTCTAAGCTATACAAATCATTATTAACATTTCTCCTATAACTATCTTTTGTAGACTCTTTTAAAAAACAAAACCTTTTTTTTTTTTTTTTTTGGTGACTATGTAATAAGGTCACTATCAAGGAAGGCCTATTTGCTTCTTTAATTTTTTTTCATTTTTCTTCTTGTTATGATAATGTTTTACTTTTAATTCTTGAGCTTATTTGTAATATCTGCTTTAAAGTTGTTGTTGGCTAGCTCCATTATCTT